>JAFMSR010000008.1:50854441-50974441 GCA_022818135.1 Saxidomus purpurata | reverse complement strand
AGAAGTTGAAGAAGGTGAAGGAAAACGAGAAAAGAATACGCAAAGCACCAAGATGATAGTACATCTGAAAATTCAAATGCAAAAATATCAAAATTAGTGGTATAGGAAGTAATATGTCAGAGAGACTATGACACTTGCATCGTAGTTTAGTTGATTTCATATAAGAATTCACCAAGAAAATGTGATATTGTTTTATAACCAGGAAGTGCCAGATAAAAGCCTTTAGTGTAAGACTGTTTATGTCAATTAACGAGAACTACTTGTGTTTGATCATTCCTGTTTATGTTTTCATGTATGTTTCTACCTCTACCAAAGCAATTTTATATATAATGTGTGTTGAAGGTTAGTATTATACTCATAGTGGTGTCATGTTATTGTGAAATGAATAAGAAAAACAGACAAATGTGTAAACTATATTAAACAGCATCAATATTCGGACTGGTATGATTGATTCAGATTATAAAAGTTGAAGATTAAACCGTATGTTATACTCTTTCACAATCATGTTGTAAATTTGCTTGCCATGTGTCGCATAGATATAAATTTCAATTTTAGAGTGATACATCTTGAATTTTCTGCCCTTGAAAATAAAAAATATATAACAATGCTGTGTTCAAGGTGAGAAAATTCAAAATCAGGGCCGGTGATCTATTACTTTTATTTCAGATACCTGTTTCAAACTTGATTCTCAGTCAAAATGCCAAGTTTGAAGAAATGCTGTGAAAGGGAAAACTTTGGCCTATTATACATACTTCCTGAAAGTGTTCGGCTTTGAAAATCATAATTTTTAATGAAAGAAGACTTTTCTCTGAACTTCTTAGATTTCACGATATAATTTCTTAGATTTCAGTAAGTAATAGGTTTTAATAGTCGAGGAGATTGTCCTATGGCAGCTTTTGCTAATAATTGTATGTTGGAACACCATTGATCTGAAATAGCCTGTGATATTGTACATTAGCAAAAGCCTTATTTGTGCATTTTTGTATCTTTTGGCCCATGATAGGCAGAAATACACATCAATGTGTTCTTGTTTTTACACATTAACAAGTGTTATATCGATAAATAAACACGTGCTAAATAAAAAATTATAAAATGAGTTTTGTTTTTATTCCTTTTTACTCCTAGCTCGAAAAGAACAAGTATTGATATGATAGTACTGAAAGTATCCACTGCTTTTATGACTGCTTTTACACAGTAAATCTTTAAGACCAGACTTTGGAATAGTGTACGGTAAATCTGAATAGAGCAAAACAAGTGCTGTTTTAATGGAAGCTATTACTAATCACTTGTCTGTTCAAAGAAAGAACACATTTAGGGCATGTAAATCGGGTAAACTGATATGACCAGGAGGTTTCAAATCACATGTAAAATGTTAATAACATCAATCATTGAAGTTCCACTAAACTTCCATTTGATCATCAAACAAATACCTTCCAGCATATTTGAAATCTTTTAGCTTGAATATATTGTAAGTGACTGATTATTATGAACACTGATTTCTTTATATTTAGTTTTGACAAAGCTCAAAACAGGACTGGTACATGCCAAATTAGATGGTTTCATATGTTATGAATTTTAATCATCAGGTTAAACGGTGCCTAAATAAAATGACTTGGCCACGGAAGCGCAATGTTACCAAATTTCGAAAGATTGGCTAGGATTGTTCAGAAAATGTAGCTTCTGGTGTGTGAAGTTGACATTGTACAAACAGATAGCAAACGTCCAACCACCCGTACTGCTCACAATGAGCACTTCTAGCTAAGTTTAGGTAAGTTGAGCATATTAATTTGGTAACTTCGTAACTTGAGTGACGAGGAAAAATGAAGTTAATATTGACTTATTTCTGTGTCTGTATAATATTCAGTGATTAAGATAAAATACATATAATATATTTTAAATTGTAAAACTATGCTCAAACTTGACATATATCGCCATTGCATATCACTGATAAAGAACATCTCTGCTATTGCAGCAATATTAAGCCTTTGTGTCTAAATACTCTAAGCTGAAGCATACCGAATCACGCTTGTTGACATGACAACAAAGTTACGGGTTTTATCAGAAAAGTGGGAAAAAGATTTCAATCGAGGCAAAGAAAAAGACATTTTGGAGGTATTCTTGTCAATTTACATCGTTCATTTACAAATCACACTGGCAACAACGAGATGGTTAATAAGACCCTTGTTTGTTCTGTTGATGTTAACTTTTCTTCTAAAATCTAATTTCAAATCATTCCTCTCAGGTTTTAGATATTTCAGAATGGAAAGGCGTTAGCGTTGAGAGAATTAATTTGGTTGATAGACACGAGTGGTGACAAATGTTAGAACTGTCGTAGTGAGGTCATTGATTTGATATCAACATTAACACCACGTTTGTCAGTGTTTTCGAACGTAGTATAGCAGTAGAGCAATGATGGTAATTCCAATGAAATAGAGTTAGGAATAGAAATCTAGTAGTTAATACAATTTGGTTTATGGATGCAGCAAGCCTATGCATTATAGATCTGTGAAGTTGGCAAAAGAAACTATTTTGTTTTAATAGGGAATTTTCTCTTTATACCTTGCAAATTGAGTAATTTCACAGATTTACAATTACAGAAGCAAATTTTAATTGGTTCCAAATAAATTTAAGAGTGTGCATTGGTGCCTGTCTAAAGTCGAAATTTATTTTTGTTTTTAATGTCTCTTTTTTCGATCATGGATCAATGAATGAAAGAATGTGTAGGATAGATAAAATGTCACCGTTAATGATAAAAAAACTCGGTGAAAAAAGATTTAATTGTTAGAATTCCAGCAAACTTGTAAAAGCACAGTGAAGTTAGCTTGTATATCCGATCGAGCGTTAGCCACTCGAAGTAGCAATATGATCGATTATCAACAAAACTGTTCGTATAACATTTAAGATGTGTACATTAGAAATTGCAACATCGCATCATGTTTTACTGCAAACACATACCATGTAAAATTACTTTTACGCTCCATTGATAAAGAGCGTTGCAAGTTTCACGCGTATGTATTCAATTCCGTTTGTATGTACAAACTCCCGTTGAACAGTTTCACTTGTTAGTACACAAAAGAATGTTTCTTACATTTGAAAGACCTCTGAATACAAATACACTTGTTTATGGCGTATGTACAAAAAGAATTGTAATCAAATGATGGGGAAACGTGGTTGTCGATATACTCGCCAATATATTTAAACAAGCTATGAGTTCTGTTATGACACCACATGGGCTCGTTAAAATATCTAGGCGTCAGAATCTCCGTAGACAAAAGCTGAAAGATCGAGAGACTTTGGAACTTGTGTTGTGTTTTGTAGCCACAAATTAATTAAGTTCCATGATGATTTTATGATAGTTTTAAATAATTGAATTAAGAAGTGAATTATTGTAGTCTCTTAGTACAGAATATAATTGAAAACAAGCTCAATAAATTCCATGAAGTCCTAAATAATCACATCTTGACAAATAAGCATCGTGTCTATGTGACTTTTATGACAATGAGTCGAACAAGGACGACGACATATAACACGAAAACCAAGAAAAGACGGACGCCAACCTCATGTAACGTTAGCCATATACACATTTGATTCTAAGTTCAGTGCCCCTTTAAGAAGACATAAGTATAGCTTAACATTTTCGAAGGTTTATATCTTTCTTATTAATTACGCAAAATATATAAAACTATACATTTTTGGATAATATTTTGCAATTAGGAATAAATGATGGTATCTATTACTACTAGAAATAGTTCACTAAATACTTTGTTGTATGGTTATGAAGGACTGGTGTAGTCTTCTGTCATGGCATAATTTTACGAGCAAAATCAATAATTTATAACCCGTAATATGGTTCATTCAAGCAAGGAATAGTGTATGTAATGCAACAACAGTTCTCAGTATCGGATGTAAACCCTATCTAGTGTGATTGCAAAGATATACAGTAAACTTTAAATGTTCTTGCAGATAAAATAAAAAAATCTGTTCACCACTGCAATGGATCTATTTCTTATTTACAAATATGTTTACATAGGTGAGTCGGCTAAAACACCATATTGCAATATGTCTTCTATTTATAGAGCCGGTACTCTGCAAAGAAATGTTATATTAACTAAACGGTTCTACTGTTCTTCATAGGTTTTACATGAAAACATTTTAGCATGAACATTTCGGCAGAGTTTTTAACTAAATAAATTTGAAATCACCCAAAAAGAAAACGATTCGTTAAAATACATTTTAGTTTTCATATCAGAAGTTGTAATCACCTACGAGTATCATCTGTTTGCTACCTCACAGCAGGAATATAATATCCATAAATTCAAAATATTCATTTTTTGTCATGTTGAAAGATCATTATACTTCGTCTTACCTGTGACTAACCCTTAAAATCTTAGAGTATGCAAGCTTTGCTAAGTAGTTCTCAACTTCATTGCAAAGTTTTTTTTTTTTTAAATATTATACAAACTATCAGGAACGGTCTATACCTAGAGTATTGCTGAAACTATCTAGCTCAAAGAAAAAGAAGAAAATTGCTAGGAATGCATATTCATCCTCGGTAACTCAGGCTATTCACTACGTATTGAATAATGACCGGAGAGAAGCTGAAAACTATGGATTCCGATGATGATTACATTTGGAAAGCCAACTGGATATATTGTTGGTAAACCTAAATAACAATCTTTGTTCAAATTTAATATATATACGGAAGGAAGCAACCTGTTTAACTGGTGATCTAAAAAAGGAAAACCGTCGTAAACAATCATGTAAGTATTTAATACTGGTCACAATACTCCAAAGCCATTTTCATGCAAATCGAATGAAGTTTATAGTTTAAAACTCATTAGATCTGAGATGCAGTAACATTTATTATCGACACAGCGAAATTGGAGTAAAACAAGGGTTCTTCGTCAGTCTTCATAAAATTCCAGTTGGTATCCATTTGAATGGTGTTAACAACCTGAACGTTTCAAGTGCAGATGGATTGCTGTACTCCATGGATGTTAAATACATTTAATTCTCACAGTTTCGCGTTGATAGGATCAAGTACCAGGTAAGGACAATTTCAAAAGATAAAACCCATCTAGACACATTTCTAACTTCTATCTATAAATATAATCAAAATTCTTTTGTTCACCACCAGTTTTTGTTCGTTATTTCGTTCTGTATGAAATACCAGCTGAAATTAAGCAGACAGTGAATTGCATTATTCCAGTTGAGTTTGTTTACATTAACGGTCCTTTGTTGTATAAAACACAACACTATCATGTTTCGCATATATTAAGAAAAGTAATAACCGTATATATGTTAGTTTCAAAAACATGACTGTGTTTAATTAAACAGATTCTAGTTTTCAAAGACTTTGACTGAAAACCCTTTAAAGCTGCTCGCTCTCAGTTACCGTTGAAAAAAATATTTTTCAAAAAAATTGACATTCTTATTCATAAATATAAAACTAAATGCTAGAATGATAAAATAAGCAAAAATCTAGGTAGGAATTTACAGAAATCGATTGAAGAGGTCGGTTCGGTTACACGGCCCCGCCTACATAATGTTCATATTGAAATTTCAAACCCGTTTGCAACGCTTTTTGAATTTGATAGCGTATTTTTTGAAATTTAGAGATATACGTGACATGAATTTATACTGGAGCCTTTTTATATATGACTATATGTTCTAAATTACATCATTTATATCCAGTTTGAAGAACTTTATTTTTTCACCAAAATCTGAGAGCGAGCAGCTTTAAAACATTTTACTACAATAAAATATCCTAAGAGTACACATTGTACTTCTGTTTCAACAAATACTTTCTAAGACTTGTTTAGATTTCACTAAGTAATACTAGTAGTTTTGAAGGTCGAGGAGATTTTCCTATGAGAACTCTTGCTAATAAGTGTATGTTGGAACAACATTGATCTGAAATACCCTGTCATATTGTACATTAGCAATAGTCTCATTTATGATTACATCTTTTGAATCATAAAATGCAGAACTACACGTCAATGTGTTCTTGTTTTTACACACCAACAAGAAAAACTTTTAAAACCATTTATTAGAATAAAATATCTTGGGAGTATATTCCTGTTCCAATGAAAAGTTGATTTGTAAAACATTAATTGATATAATTATATATTTAAGCGCCTCGGGGAAATTACTTAATTTTATTATATCTTTTTCGGTGGTTTATCGAAATATAGCGGTTGATTATATCCTGATAAACTCACGTCCACTCAATGAACATGATCAAATTTTCTACCCGGTTAACGTCAAAATGTATACCGAGCTTAATGAATGTCGGAAACCAGACGAGGATGTGTGCTATGTCATCTGATGACGTTTCCGACGATTTTCGACATTTTATTGAAAATATTCCACAAAAGTAGAGTTTGAGACATAAAATAAATAGAAAAATCGTTGGTATCGATGTAATATCACTATAATTTCACTCGTGAACACCAAAAGTAGTTATTTTAACTCGTGGCTCCACTCGTGAAAATATCACTTTTGGTGCCCACTCGGTGAAATTATAACGTGATATTACAATAAAACCAGCAATTATCTTGTAAAGCTATGCTTGATTTCCCTCTAACAAGTTATTCTTCTGGATAAGCTTATAGTTTTCTCCTTTGGGTATGATCGTAGTTTTACAATTTTGCCTCAGATTTTCGGTTTAGTCAGAATTGCGAATTTAAGTTAATGGTATCCTATATAACAAGGGTCATTTCTTCCTTAAGATCTTGACAAAATACTAACCCTTTTATTACACGCCACCTGAAGGTGGCGTGTATATTGGAATGCAGCAAGTAAAATTTCCATGGGGTGACGTAACTCCTTTTAGACTGTAAACTGATTTCACAGTGTGTTCTTTATGAAACAAAGGGGTCTTTTTGATTTGAGATCGCGAACCAGTCTAAATTTTACGTAAAAAGCCGATTTTAAACGAATGACTACTAACGATTGTTGAATAACTTTACGAAACTACCAAGTTTATGATGTGTCCACTTTTTTTTTAAAGGGAGTGTCTGGGAAGTTAAATTCGTTTGTTTACATAAATTTGTACCGCCATTCCGAAACAAACGTCTGTATTGGTGAATAACGAAGTTATACGCTCTAAGACTCAATGCCTCGGTAGTAGCGCAGTGTAATGTATCCCCGCTTGGCACGCGGGAGATCAGAGATCGAAACCTCGCCGGAGTGGAATTAACTTTACTTATATAGTGGGAACAAATTAATTTAAATCTTGGAAATCATTTTTCTTTCGTACATGAATAATATAAATTGAAGCAAATTTATATTTTAGAATTCTAAACTTAGGAAAATAAAAAAAAATTATTACTTCAATGATTTGATAATTCATACAGAGGAAACAATGTCTATAGAATTGACGTAGAATCATCTTTTTTAACATTAACAAATGGTCAGCCATATACAAAATTAGAGTGCAAAAAGATTATGTTTGGTTAATCACCATACATTAAATCAAACATTACTACTTATCGCAACCCCCACTCCATTTGGTGGCGTTCAAACATTTGACTTGTTATTAATTAAACTAGCGTTTTTCACCTGACATAGATGTTGCTTAGCAAACTCTAGTGAATCACCACTAGCATTTTAAGGTTGCGTTATAATTGGTCAGATTTGGTCCTATGATACAACAAATTTTCTCATAAATTACATTGTACAAGAGGCCTTATATTAAATTGTATTTTGTAAATCTGCTGTATTTCCCCATTTACTAACTAGGTATATAAATATTAATTAACCCAAGTTAAAGTGCAGCGAATGCTGCATTGTGATTGGACAACTAATTATGGCCGACTAATCGTGTATGTTTGCAAGCTACATTAATAGACAAAATCAGCACACGGGATTTGATAATGTATTAAAATTGTTTAAAGATAATTGAAATTTCATACTTTATGGGGATTCTCTATGCAATCAATCAATCAATTTATATAAAATCTTTTGCTTTCATCATCTCTTTTGTTTACCTTAAACAGATTCCTATTTAAATTTTAACTTACGTCAACCTCTGGATAATAACTTTGTACATTAAAATTTTCAGTTACATCAAGAAAATTCCGGATTGTTCCAGTTATTTCCTTTCTAGGAATGTGCTGAAGTAAACTCTTAATGTTCAAATACAATTTAATATCTTATTTCTAGCGTGTTTACGGGTCTACACCGTCAATGAAGTCACAGCAATGAAAGTCCTCAAAGGTTTCAGACGACCAATGCTCGGTTTTAACTTGAAATCTTTCTACTAACTTTCATGTGAAAATTTCCTTGCAGTAAATAGACAGAAAGTAGATAGATCCATTTATTCGTACAATGTCATAAAATATTACATATTACATAATATGTATAAATACATAATTGTTTCATTCTTATCACAGACTTTGTTTGAGCACAGGCTTAGTCTGTACATTAACTGAACATGAAACTTGCTTTTTATAAATACTTAAGTTAACTTGTTACACAGATTAAAAAGTAAGAATTTGGACTTTTTACGTAGGTAATGATAAATTCATAACAACTGCATGTACAATGAAAAGACGTGTACCGGATAACCTGTAAGTTTTATGCAAACTATAAGCACTTATTTCCATCGGGGTCCAACACTTACGTTAACATAACTGTAAACTATTGGGTTGTTGAGTGTACTTCTTAGAAATTAATGATTTTTTCGCAGTGTTGCGTTGTGGTATTTTAACAATGAATTTGATGCGAACATCTTTTTTAATTAAATCAATTGCCACAAATGATTCCCCTGTTTGTAGTACTTTGTTAGCTTAATTATGAATAAGCCAACATAACTTTATGAATTGCACTCGAGACAGCAACCATGATAGACATACCCATGAGAGCAAGCAAATCTTATCGCTGCTACTCATTTTAAGGCTTTTATTCAATAACATGCGAGTAAAGGAAACTGGCTTTCACCCTTAATTGACGGATTAGATGTGTGAAGGAGAAACAAACAGTTATATGTGATATAAGATAGAACTGATGAGAAATTATGTCAGGGAACAAAGGCACAGCAGGATAAGGACAAGTAAGTGTCACTGAGTAAATTGATTAATAGCAGCATTCATTTAAAACAAACCTCTGAGCTGTGCCATTCTACCACATTCTTCAATATTAACTGCCTTAGGAAATGCTCTTATTAGAACATACTGGCGCCAGTTATCAACTGTCGCCCTAATAGAATAGAAACAGAAGGTATTATCGAAAATGTAAAAATTTGTAATTTCTGAATATAGATGCGGTTTCGGATTTTAAACAGCAATTATGCAATATACTCGACGGTAATGTAAATATTTGCGACTTCTGTCTTTGAGAGCACTTTGTGTATGGGATAAAATATGTTTATAATGGCATATCAAAAATTTCAATGTCTAATTTTATTTATCAGTTGGTTTTGATGATACTATTATTCATATTGGTTATGCTTATTTTATAAGAGGATGTATAATTTCCTATTATATACAGAATTTGTAAGAGAGTGAATCGAAATTCTTGCTGACTTTTGGGACAAAATCAAATGAAAATTCAATACGAAATGCTTCCTTTTTTTAGGTGTAACATATATTATGCGTATGTAACCGTTAATGAGCACCACAAAGATTAAACATTTCATAACTATACGAGCCTTGTAAACCTTTTCAAACCACTTTCGTGTTACTTTCTGAAACCCTCTCATGATTAAGAATATATTTAAGGTCAACGTAATATGAAATAAGGCACTGCCTAGAATGGGGATTTATCCACACACCGAAATATGTTCATGACCTGACTGCTTTTAGTACGTTCATAACAGGTCCCTATAACATTGACTTACTGACCCCTCAAAAAGTAAGGATAATCAACTTAATAAGACCATTCATCCTAAGAAGTCTCTCAAGACTGCTGTTGATAATTAGATTTCAAAATATTGACCGGAAATTATTTTCAAAGTTCCAGTCACTGTAACCTTGACCTATGTTTAGCTATGACCCCAAAACCAATATAGGGATCATCTACAGGTTGCAGGCAACCATCTGAGCAAGTTTGATGAAAGTTGAATGAAATTGTGACCTGTGGATTGTTATCAAGGAAAGGCTAACGGGAGTCACTGCGCTTGACCTTTGACCCTCAAAACAATAGGGATCATTTACATGTTGCACACAACCTTCTGAGTAAATTGAATGAGAATTATGACTTGTAGAGCAATATCAGGGAAATGCCTTTGGAGGTCATTTTGTCCTTGACCTTTGATCCACTGACCCCAAATTCAATAGGTATCATCTTGCAGGTCACATTCTGATCAAGTTTGAGGTAAGCGAAATGAAAATTTCGACCTGTAGTGTTATCAAGGAAATGTTTAAGAACAGACAGACAGATTTGAACCAGAGTCGCCTTATAACTTAGATATGTATCAAGCACAATACTATATGCCTTTGTTGTTCTGACAATCTGAGCTATCCGACTTCTATCGCTGACAGCAATTCAGTGTTTTCCTACAGAAAGAATTATATTCATCATGCCATCACTCTGAAAACTGTCTGATAAAGCCTGTCTGAGAACAGCAAGTCAGTGAGATGAGAACAAATTTTCTTGTTTAAGGATATGATGAAGTCCTAGGACATCAGAGTTTTCAAGTTCCCCTACATTTTACCGGACTACTTTCACAATGTTTATATTGGTAACAGCATTACCAGACAAAAGGATTAAAAAGTATAAAAACTTTTGCATATATATTTGCATAAAATTTTTCACATTTTCTACAGCTCATATATATATATCAATTTGTTTCAAAACTAAAACAGTCAATATATACAGCATCTAAACTTCAATATAATTTATGTTCATTAATACTTAAAGGCAAATTGAGAAAGTGTTACTGTTGAAATTGTTAGTTTGCGAAACGGATTGGACACGTGATCGGCGATGTTACTTTCTATTGTACGACAAACTGATTACACTCTTGTAGAAGGAAATGAAACCTTTGTGAAAATTGAACCAGAAAGAAATTACAGGGAAGCCTTTTAAAATCCGAAAAGTCTAATGCTTGCATTTACATGTGGTATATGGTGTGCTTACACTTTGATTTTCCTGTTCATAGTATATTAAAAGGTTTCTTACGTTGCTTTTTATAACACGAAATATTATTTATGTGCTTTTAAAGCTGTTTAAATGTCTTTCAGATTTCCCTGCTTAGAGCAATAAAGAGTGAAAATAGTAACATATTTCCTTCTAGTTAAGTGACTCCTCTACAGGAGAGTAATGTTAGTGATTGTTAATGCGCTTGGCATGCCATTACAGAAGTAGAACACTATTCCTGCACTCTGTTATTTTATGTTCTAAAGAAAGAATGTACTTCTAATCATCCAAATCATACAAAATTAAAGCAAATGTTGTTTTGCATTTGATACATCTATCTTTATTTTTTTTGCAATAATTGTGGCATGATTAAATAATTATGGGCTATCCCACGACATCCAATGATTTCCTGAGATAGAATGGTTTGTTTTGCACGATTTTCACACAAAGGGTTTGTCATGTATTATTTTTAATTGAACAACAATTCTAGCTAGTAGTTCATCGCGTAATGTTCGACAGTAGTGCGTATATCGTTTTGAACACCTGCACTTATAGGTTTTTGACATTTCCACAATTTCATTCTTATTCTTTTAAAAGTGAAGATCGTGTTTTGAATATTTTGTCATTTTACATTGTAACAATTCATCCATAAAAATGTTCGTTCCATATAAGTATGATAACGAAGATGTTAACTGGGGTAATAAGTTTGAAACAGCGCTTGAACATTTGTCTAAAGGTCCATTACTAAGACCAAATTGAATTTTCTTGAATTGTAACAGGGAAATACAGTTTGAAACTGGCTTCTGAAACTTTACAATAGCCGTGGAGTATTTCCCTTTTTGAAATACTGCTGCAGAAAAACGAGTGAATGTTTTTGTATTTCCTGAGATTGACCTGGGTGGTCTTTTTGTCCTACATTCGCTTTATTGCATGTTGTCAACAGTCAGAAATCTACGTTGCAGATCATTGGAAGTGAAATTCTTTCAACTTTATTTCAAAATAGGCATGCTTATTCATATACAACCTATTTACAGCCTCTTTCTGTGAGATTTTTGGAAAATTTCGAAGATTTTTGAAAACTGGAAAACCTACTTTCGTTTTTTGAAAATGCAAAACATAACTTATCAATTCTTATGTTAAACTCAAATTTTCAAAACAATATTGTCACATTCGATGCAGTATGTCATATTTTCCTTCTGAGAAGACGCCTGTTACAATTCAGGATTAAAAAGAAAATTTGATTTGGTCTTAGTAAAGGACCTTTAAAATGAAAGATAGATAATATTTGTTTTGAGTGGCGAACCCATTTACAATAAACATAAGATCCCATGAGCTTTTACAACCGACTATAGTTCAACAGACATATAAATCAAACAAGAGTAAAAAGGCTATGAATAAGAGTGTATTACAGAATAGTATTAACATAATAATCAATAAAATCCACATGTATTATACTACATGTGGTATAAGTTTGGGAAAAGTTCCTACTATCTAAGAAAAATATTTTACATAAATTTGACTTAAAAATTAAAAAATATAAATTAACAATAAATAAAATAAATAAAGGTTTAGAGCAATATCTATTCCTATTAACTCGACAAAGCTTTTATCTTCTAGAGGCAATAAATATTGATGACTGCTAATGTGTCGCCATCTAGAGAAAAAAAAAACAGAAAAAAATATTCCTGGACTTTGTTATTTTATATTTAAAAGAAACGATATATTTCTAATCATATAAATGATACAGAATTAAAGCAAATGTCGTTTTTACACTTAATACGTGTATCTTTTTGTTGCGTAAAATTTGTAACAACCATGTCTGTCTATGATTAAACACGAACTATCCTACGAATATCACTCCATCTTTGACACCCGATGATTTCCTGAGACAGATTACTTCTATTCTTTGCGACTTTCACTGCAAACGTGTCTTTTTTACTTTCTCTGAGAATAGACAACAGTCGCTGATTTCGTAATGTTTGAAAAAGAGTTGCGTTTAACTTAGTCGTTTGTATGGACATCAGTTATTATTTTCTGGCATTTCCAACCTTGCGAAGTGTGTGACCCACAACAAAGTACAATGTATCACAAAATAAAATTCATGCTGGATAATGGAAAGCAAACTATAATAGCCACATGAAATCATAATGCATCGTTAAATATGGAAAGATGTTGCCCGAAACATGGTTTGTACAAACTATCGAACTTACTACTTAATCCTGTATATGTATTTGACAATCAAATGTATGTATATGATACACCAAATTGAAATAAATACTGTTTAAAGGGACACACCCTATAACTGATGCCAAACTAAATAACCTCCAAAACATAAATAATAGAATCTTTGGAAGTATTATAACTTAACCTAAAAGTTTCAGCTATGCATTTCCAGTCATTATCAATAAAATCAGCGATTTAAAATATACTGCAGTACCGTAAACCATTCAATAGTCTATGTAGAGTTGTTGTTTTAAAATAAATGGGTGGATGCGATTTATTACAGGAGGCCTCTATATTGATTAATTGTGGTGAAATGAGACATTATTCGCCATATGTTCTTCTTTGAAATTGTATTTATTTATCACTTTACGTTCATTGAACAGATAATCTATGTTTCGGGAATATAATCTGCTAGATGTAGGGAGTGCCCCTTTAAACCAAACTATCGAAATATCGTAAGAAATAGTATAACCAAAATACCCTTAGAGGTAGATGCAAACGGGATCACCCGTATTGTAAGATGCAAAGGAAGGTGTTGCCTTTCACACATTTCTAACGATTAGTATTTCTGTCAAAAAAGGATGATTAGGAGTAACATATAACGTCAATTCTATGTTTACATGACGACACATTTATTTGTCTAATCAGTAACATGGTACCAATAGCAGAACAAAACCTATCATTCAATAAAGACTTTATCTTTTTTATCTGTCTGTTTGTCTCTTGACTGTCATCTTCATGAAAGATTATGTTTTAAACAGTAATTCACATCGTCGATATACAATTTTGAGAGTACCGTTTGAAAATATAATTCATCGAAGTATTTCAAATCGTGCAAAATACCGTATATTTAGTGTTTACTTCATATAGAGCGTTATCTTTTACCAGAAGTGGCAAACTGATTTTTTATCGACACATATTTATAAGGCCTACATACCATTAGCAATTTGTTTAAAAAACATAAAAAAATGGACAAATCTTATCAAAATACTGCAATGCTTAAAATGTATTACTATAAACATATACTGTGTTGAATTATTTTTCATACGTTGGGCGTAGCTCAGTGCCACTTATTTAAAGGTCCATAACTAAACCCCTGATGGGTATCATTTTCAGCAAGTATAACTAATTGGCTAAAGCATGTTATATAATTAAATAGTTTGCGTTGCTCCAAATTTTAGAAAACAGTGCTTGCCAATCATAATGTGTTTATGATATATTTCAAGATATGTGTTAACCTTTGAAAATGATGACATTTCATTTTCTTTGATATTGTATCTTTAAAATCACATTTCATTATAAGTCTAAGATCTTCATCCGGGGAAATACAAAGACACTTATTTCATTTACATATTTGGTCTTTCATTTGCTATCTGTTTTGGAAAATAGACAATATTTTAATTTTTATCCGAGAGAGACTTAGTATGACTCCACTAATTTCTAACTTTTTCTTAGTTGGGAAGATGTGGAAGAAGAGAACAAGCATTTTGGAAAAGGAAAAAGTAGACAACATCTAAAAAAACTCGAGCATTGTAATCAAGCTCTAGGACGATTTTCTGATAAATTTGAATAATTCATTTCTAAAATGAATTAATATAATCAGCTAGAGTTATATGTGATTGCAAGTAAGTATAATTACTTCCTTGAAGTCCTGAATAATTTATTTTGCTTGGAGCTCTGGCTCTGGTTGAATGACAATGTTGTTTCAGATTGTCGTCTAGCTTCCACTTTATCAAAAAGGTTTAGGATAAGATTTTTCCCATTTGTCTCCTATTGGTTTTAATCAACTGTATAATTGTCTATAGCAATTTTCAAACTACCGTAGCGGTTATATATGATATATTTAAACGTTGGAAGCAATGACTTGTTATACATGGAATTAAAAGTACTTTGGCAGACACAAATTTATTTTCTTGTGTGTTTCTTGATATATTGACAATAATACCGTTTTAAATAATTCAATATATTAATTGTACTTAGGTCTACGTCTTTTAAGTTTGTAAAGAAACTCGAAGACAAAGTCATAGCTTCTCTGTCCATTACCACTCTGGTGCGAGTACGAATTAATGTTTTTGGATCGTAAGAATGTTATATATGACCACTCTCATTTGCGACAAACAGTTTATTTTCTTTGCGCTTAAAACAGTTTAAAATACATAAACCTTAAAGGTAATGCCGTGTACGTACATTCACTTTACGCTAGAAAAAATTGAAGTTTGAATTACATTGTATTTTAATGTATTTGATGTTGATTATGATTAAGTTAATTGATATTATCAATTAACTTAATCATAATCAACATCAAATACATTAACGTGAATGTATATATTATACAAAATGCTATGATAAATGTTAATTTTGATTTAGATAATTTTCCTGACTGTTGATAAACTTATAATGTGCTTGCTTATATTTCACACATTGTCAATTATATAAACTTGTTAGTTATATTCAAGATCCGGTAAGTATATTCTGAAATGTAAGTGAAATACCACTATTGACTGTCAATTACACGTACCTATGGTGAGACGTAAATAAACTATAAAAGTACTTTCGCATGTTTGTTCTTATTTTTACACTGGACATAATAAAACCTCGTTTCAGCAGAAAATTTGCCACAAAATAGAAAGTGAAACATTAGTCATTAGTGTGCCATTTCGGGTTTGTTTATACCATACTAAACAGATTTGTTTGTTTTATTATTAGGACCATATTACTTTGGTAAAAATCAAGTAAATTAGTTAGCTATTTGATTATGGCTAATTTTCTAGCAGAAAATGTGTTTCCATATGTAGATGATGTGGTATATTATATGCTTTTCAATGAAATACTGAAATATATAGGGAAATAAGGACATTGTAGTTCACTGTTTCAAAGCAGTAAAATCATTTTTATTTTCATTGCTTTAACTACATTTAAACAGTCCTTTTAGACCCTAGAATCTCTACTCGTACTCCTCAAAAGTTTCATACACATGATTGTCAGTGAGTGTTCCTATACTTAGCTTTATCAATTTCTAACTAATGAGATACATTTTCCCCTATTTATGTATAGAAATTAAATAAAACCGAAAAATGGCTGTAATTTTTTTTTTTTGATATAAACATAGGGTTGTTGGTATTCTTTTCTTAGTTAGATCTTTTCTATCTATCCATGCATTTTAATAAATTTGAGAAAAATTGATTTTTTCGTTTTTTTTTTTTCACCACCATCCAATTTTACAGTATTGTCTTAATACTTGTATGATCATGGTCTGAAACCTATAAGTCACCTATAAAAAGTGGAAAACTACCTCTACAGTCGCTCATTATTCATAAATGCATGAATTGTGACAAATTTTGCACTTAGGTCAGCCCTGGACCGAGCATTTTTTAATGAATGAACAACTGATTGAGTATTACTCCAGATCCATGGTGTGGCGAGTGCGACTTATTTAATAAAAAAATAACTGAGGCCCTTTATGTAATGAATTGATGTTTCCTTTTCGTTGTATGATAAAGATAGATATGACTTCTTAAATACTTTTATCTGAAATAATCAAAATATTTTGAACTACTTTTGTTGCGTTTTCAGTTATGGTAGTAATAATTCTGGGGTTCTCCATGGGGAACAAAGATAATATAATTCCAAATTTTACAATATTTTGCCAAAAACAAAAATAAAATTTGTTTGTTTCAGTGAAATATTGATTTAATTCCACCCCTGAACCCCCACAAATGATTTTTAACTCGTGGCTCGCCACTCGTGAAAATATAATTTTGTAGTCGGTAAAATCTAAACTCATTATAGTTTATACTAATTTGAATTCTATAGTGTCGATGTCCGTGAAACCAGTTTTATTCAAGCGGCACTTATAGTCAATCTACTACTCGACATCTCATTTTACTAACCATTTCTAATTCCTGATGGTATCCATCGCCGTGAGGGTATGAGAGAAGAGAAGCCACCTTCCCTTTAGAAATCAATTAATATTCATAGGTGAGAATCCGTTGCGTTTTATCGATAAATAGATTATGTTTGGATAGCATCAGTATTGGAATGATATCAGCTAAAAAGACCATTTTCAAACCTCATAACTATTGTAAATTCAGGCAATAGCAAAATCTTTTTTAAGGCTTCAATTATTCATTCTCTAGGAATTTTTTATAAAACATCTTGTTGTTTGTTTGTAAGTTTCAACCATATTTCGGTCATTTTTACAGGCGGGTAGTTTGCCTAAATATCGTTCCTGAGAAAACCAGTACCACAACCCTATCCTTCACACAAAGACATATGGCCGGTAGCAGGGCTCGAACACATGACCCTCAAGCAATAAGAGGTTACAGTAATTTCAAGTCAGGGACTTTAACCACACGACCAGGAAGTCAGACTATAAATTTCTGTGCCATGTTTGTTCAACACCAGTTTTTGTTTGTTACTTTCAAACGTAATCGAACTCAAAAAAGCATAAAACAGAATGAAGTCTCCAAAAAGTTGTCTAGAGAGTACTTTGATTGACATTTTGTGTCTCTATTAGATATTGGAATAATTTAAAATACGTTTATGTGGTAACAAATGAAATATTAAATTCTTCATTACGAAAAAAATTAAATTGAATTTCATGTAGTAAAATGATGAATTCGCGAACTAGTGCTCTCGCGAAAAAAGAATTTTCCCACGAGATATTCAATTTTTAAAGAGAAACTTTGCAAATCATTCCAGTTCAAAAAAGTAACTAATCGCCATTAGTGGTAGAATGAAATATGCCGAGAGAATACTGATGTTTAAAGATAACGCAATGCAAAGCTTATTTGCAATCGTTATACATGATGTTATTTATTTTAGCATCTCTTCAGGAGGAAATGTCGTCATCTGTTTAGTCGTGATTTCTCTTTAAGAAGTTTGCTTTTTCTGGGCAAATATTTATGTTTTCCTCTTTTTGTATTTATTTAACAATTTTGTTTTAAAGTTTCGGTCGATCAACGCTAAATTAATTTTAATGTAACTTTATATGACAGTGAATAAGGAAATGCATTCATTTTTCCCTATGGAACTCGACATTTACGAGTCATCTTATGTGTCATAAGACATGGGCATATCTTTACATCACCTCGACCAATGGCCACTTGTCACTACGTTAAATATGTATGCGTACAAACGGTCAGATTATATCTAACACTACAATAAATTTCCGCAACGAAGTTATAGAGACGTGCGAAAACTAAATTAAAACTCTGTAAAGTAAGAGTACCCTACTGTGCAGAATAATTAAAAAAAAACCAGCTAACACTTTGGAAATAGCACATCGTGCTGATATCATCTATGTATTAATTGTCCAATGCGCAATAAGCAATGCTGCTGAATTTGTAGGAGTACATGAATGTTGAACTTTGAGTAACCATAGACAATTATAGGAAATATCATTTTGTGTGGCTAATGAAGTACGATGTGACAGAACAGCTAGTTTATAAATGTGTTTAACGATATAGGTTCAAAAAATATTTTAGCCGGCAACTATAAAGTTCATAAAAGTATAATCAGTCGCCTAGTAGTGCATGTTTCAGAAACTTGATATAAGCAAATTCAATGTAAGCTCCATGAAGTATATTCTATATGATGCTGATATCTCCTTCTTAGGTTGTTAACGGTCTACATCGTCACCATAGTCACATCGATGAACGTTTGTCATTTTAAGCAATGAAATAAATAAACCAAAACTGTACACTGTACGTTAACATTTTTATAAAGCTTTACTTTATTGCATGTTTCTTTAATGTTTACACTGTCGTCAAAATTGTTTGGAATGTGATGTGTGCGCATTGTCACAGCATCGTACCCGGATGACTTTTTCCAAAGTTAATACTCCATCTATTGATAAGATTTAAGCTTCGTTTTTTCTCCTAAACTGTTGGCAAAATATGTTCTTCAAATCTACAGAAAGAGATAATTACGGAGAACTTCTTATAAAACTCGATGCGGGATTAAGAGTGAAAGTCATTTTCTGATTAATTAGATTTTCTCAAAGACAAAGATGCATTCAATAGCATACCAGCCATTTGTTTAAAACGCACGAAATACACTTGCTGTATGACTAAATATCGATTTTATAGTGTTTGGCTTATTACTATTTCCGGTTCATTAACCGCTGAACAACTTCATATTAAGATGAGACTGTTTTCCAGACAAATAAAAATTGACCATAGGCTATCTTGTGCTGTAAGACGTATGGCGTAAAGTTATTCGATTTTTTCACTGATCAGCAAGATGTTCGACGAAATAAATGAAAAATATAATATATAATTACAAGCTGATTTTGTTGAAGAAACTGTGTATTTAACGGTTACCAGACAGCGGGTGATAGTACATATACATCATAAAGTTCAATAAATATCACAATCTCTGGCCAATATGACACTGCAACGCTCAACATAGTACCTTAGCGTGGTCGTAGGTGTCAAAAGTTCCATATGGTTAACTAAGATCAATGTGATAATTGATTTGGCTATTGCAAATGGATTGGCGGTAAGTTTCACGTAACGATTGGTGTCAATTAATATCACAAACATGAGCTCGCTACAACTTTGCAACGGGAGTCACGTGTATCTTTAGGCTACTATCAGGATGTCTTCAACAACTGGGTGCATCGATGTGAGAATGCGTCACGCTGAGTGGGGTTTATCTTTCAAAACTGTAAACGAATCGGGTTACGTACGTCTGAGAAATGACTTTCTGGTGGCATTGGTATCGCTAAGCCTGTGACATCTTGACGCAACACAGTATATTAAAATAGAATATATGCGAGAATTAATGAATTGATCGTAAACATATTTTCAAGGTAAGTGTGCAATAATCCTAACCTTAAACACATTATGTTGTTGCTAAAGATTTTCATGCGCAGCAAGAATGTTTATATAACAAAACAGTAGCAAAGGGGTCAGATAACGAGTTCTTTCAACAGTCGAAAATCGACCCTTCTCCAATACGACTATTACAAACAATATTTTAGTGAAGGTTTTTAACAAAACGCTTATACGAGTCATGTACAAATATAAAGAAAGAATGTATAAATAAAATGTAAAGTACACAATGATGGTAGCTTTCCGACTGTAACTTCGCACATCGCTATTGTAACTTCGCACGTCGCCTTAGTAACATCGCGCATTGTCCCCAATGTCGCCCACAAAATTTTTAGAGGGTATTAGTTTCTTCCATGAGCATGCCGTTCAGATCGAAATATCTGTCATCGAGGGGAACTGTTTTGGCGGGAACGAGGCTCTGCCGAGTTCCGCGAAACAGGTTTCCGAAGTGACGGATATTTCCATCTGAACTAAATGTCTCATAGTAAAAACTTTTTCTTGCATACCGCCTTGCACCTTATTATAGGTATGTAAATGCAAACTTATCGAAATGAAGCATTTAAGAAATATGTATTCATGTTTGGTTTATCGTAAAATAACCCGAATTTGAAGTTTTTATCTGCAAAAATATATCACGAAGGCCGAAGGCCTGAGTGATATATTATTACGCATAAGAACGACAAACGAGGGCTATTCTACCATAAACCAAACTTGGTTACTTATTATTTCGATTCTAACACGACTTATTTGAAACATAAAGATTTGAAGAAAACGAGAGAACTATTTTCATTGAACGTAATTTACACTTGCGTGCTACGCACCTAGATTTGCCGTTTTCCTCCGTTGAACACTTCAATATGACTTTCATTCATAAAAAATGTATAGTACGCGGTGTTTCAGATTTTTCGTCAACGTAAACTAGTCTCATAAGCAAGAAAAAAACTTTAATAATTTTCGAGTAAATATAACAGGAATTTCATTTATAAAAATGGTTCGAATTTTCAGGTCAGGCAATAACGGTTCAAGTTACGAAAATCCAGAAGGAGCAAAAAACATCACTAATACCAATACATAAAGCTACACCATTTTCACAAAGTACGACAAAGTGCTACAAAGTACAACAAATGAGGACATACAAAGCTTGATTTCCATTAAACCATGCTGAGTTAAAATATACATGTTGGAAAGCCGTTAATCACGCGTTTCATTTATTCAATTAGATATTTCACAAATATACGTTTGTTATGAATTCATCTCGAAATGTAATACAAGAAAAAACATTTCGATTAATAGTGACTGTACTAATTCTAACGATGCTAGTAAATTTTACTAAATTGTTTCAAATTAATTAATTTACGATCAAAATTAAAGAGAATCTAGATTTTTTAGCATTTATTTTCAACAAACTTCACAAATCATACGAAAAAAGTACTTTACCAATCGATTAGCTACATGTTTTTATTTGCAGCAGAATAAAATATCCCTGAAGATTACTGATGTTTTAAGACAACCCAACGAAAAGCTTATTTGTAATCGTACTACGTGATGTTATCTATCTCACAAGGAAGTATTTAATTGTCTAGTCATTATTATTCTCAAAGAAGTTTGCTAATGTAGACAAGTTTATATTTGTTCTTCTATGGTTATCTACACAATTTTGCGCTAGACTTTCGGTCGGTAATATGATAGTTAATGGTCTCTGATATAACAATAACGAAGGGAATGCATTCATTCCTTTTATAGAGTTTCATTAAACTTATTTGATTTGTAGGAGATGAATATTACTTAACATACCTTTGTCAATGGTCACTTGTCACTTTTAAAATTATTGCTAGTATAAACGGTCAGATTTAATCTTAAACTGCTGTAAGGTTTCGTATAGTCTATTTATGTTAGAAGTCTTCCTTTTAGTGTTGTCCCTACTATATGTAATACAAATACCACAAATCTGGCCCTGATATAATACAAGAGCTGCAAAAAGATTACATTTAAACTCAAATTAATATAAATAACCAAAGCGCAGTCTTGGCCCTTGGCAGTAACTTTCTCTAAGAGACTTCAGATATCATTAATTGTTGAGCAGTTACCACTTTGAAAAAAGACACAATACCGTTTATGTATCAGAATATGCCCAGTTAGCAGTACAACACGAATTATAAGATATCTGACTACTTTGAGTAACACAATATAACTGCACTATTCTTGTATTCTTGTATTAGAAACTTAGAAGATGCAGAGTTTTCAAGCAAATAGTGAATAAAGAATATGAACTGGCTATATAACTTAGAAAATATAAGGGACACGTTCCAGCGAATTTTATGTCTTTCCTTGTGATTATCAGTATTAACTTGAATGTTCTATATCTTAATTAAAAAAAAAACAACGTCTGACTCTCAATGGATCAGACATTATCAACGATAAACATGTATTGTTTATATAATCAACAGTTGACATTAATAGAACTGAGAGAGACCCCAACATTGAAGGAAAAGATAAATGAGTTTTCTTGAAGAACAAATGTGCCTTTAGTAGAAAACCATCGATTTGTTAAAAACACTTGATTAAGCTCTGTGAGTGCCCGCTGACAAAATATCGTATTATATCGTTTTCACGTGTTTGACTTGTTAGTGCTTCCGGTCCATTTACCATACATTTACTTGGATTCTGAGGAGGCTATATCAGACACATCCTGATTTCTATGTATTTTTAATTGTTGACATAAAAAGTAAATGAGAGGGCTTTGTAATGTTACTCTTTTCTGGCACATTATGGATGTAGCTTAACGTACAAGTACATGATTATAACACGCGCTTCAGAAAATGCATATTGAAATAAAGAGGGGTAAAAATAATCAAATAAAGTTTTATTTCTTTATCACAATTTATTCTTACATTAAACGCTTTTCTACCCTTTGGTGTTTGTAATATAAAGCAACCTCTATGAGCTGTTTGCATAAGATTCACTTTCAAAATTATGTCGCTGCAAAAAACAACCTTCCTCGATGTAAGATTACACTTTTAACACAACGAGAGCTTAGAAGTGTCATCGTTCAATTGCATATCATTTTAAAAGGAAAAGGAGTTCCATTCATATTTCATTAAATTTCTTACGTTTATTGAAAATTATCGTTGTTTGTATAAAATATTGTTTTAGCCATTATGTTGTTAACGAGGTTCATATTGACGAACGGACGGATATCGAACGAAGTGTGGTCAATTTAGTTGATCCCGAGTAACTTGTTCGCTCAGCTGCATTGAACCTGAAAATATGTTTGCGGTAAGTAGCACATCATCTACCAAAGTCAATACACGGTCGAACGCTAATGTCACATGCTCAACAATTTACACAACATATTGATTCGGCCTCTTCTCAAAGCTTTCATATACAGTAAGATCTTATTTCAATTTCTAGAGGTCATATAACAGTAAACACATTGAAATGGTACAACTGTAATATTAGGTTTGACCGATCAATGTTTGACATTTCCTTTCAGACATAATGACAGACGTCATGAAACTGAAATATCCTTATTCTTTTTAACGCGTATCACCATATAATTACGCTTTTGTATTAATTGTATATTTAGAAATGAAATGCCATTGACTTCAATAAAATTAATGTACACCTATTAAAGATAATCACTACAATAAGTCATGAAAACTGAGTATCTACCATAAATTATCGTGATTATAACTGTTTTGATTTAAACAAGACTTAAGGCAGTTGGCATAAAATGGCATAGATAATTAAATCTTTAATTATTTGTCTTTTATATACTTTAAGCCATTGTTGAGTCAATACTGAATTCATAACATGATATAAACTAAATCTACAAATACCACACACAGTCAATCAGATTCTAATGTCTAACTTGATATATGATTGCCCCATGGTAAATACAAATGTAACTGCAGTCAAATGACAAAAGAAAAATGGAATAATGCGCTGCAACCAAAATTTCCTACAGCGTCATTTTTCACAATTTGTTAGAAAGGATGTTTCTTTATTTACTTATAAGATATACATAATTTAACATTTGAAACACCTTAAAAGTGGAAATAAAATAAACAAAGTACACGAGACATTTTAAGCAATTATATCAAACAAGTTCGACAAGAAACCTTTTGAAAATGAAACTCATTAAAGCACTTACCTATCGTACAAATGTAAATAAGAAAATAAGATGAATGAAAGACATCAAACTTGGTAAAAAGAGCAGACCGAAACCTTTTATAGAAACAGAATGAAAATGCCAATTTTGCATTTCTGTGTAAATACAGCTAATTAATTGCCACTGATATATGATATGTAACGAAGGAACGACTCATCCGACTGTAAATATATTTTACCATTACTCACATGGTTAGCATACGTGCAGTATCATAGACGAAACTGTACAGATCCACAATTTGTTGACCACAATTTTTTTTAAAAGATTGTATATAGAGGAATAGACGAACCCACATTCAGAAAAAGTCATCAGCAAATAAGCTTGAATTCAGTTTATATTTTCAACTATACTCCAAGATTAAAAAACCAACCATACAGTTAAGACTTGTATTTTTAAAGACGAATTACAGAAAAACTTTCTACAAACTGGTCTAACTATTGCTTTAATTTGTTTTCTAGTGTTTTTTTGTATTTGTTTAGATTTATCTAGGGTTTAGATTTGGAAAGAGAAATGTAAAATCGTTAGATTTGTAAACGTTTACTCTAGGCAGCATATGTAGCAATCTTGGAGACTTGTGAAATGTTCGAAACAACTTCCTTAAAGCAGTGGCTGATACAGTTTGTATTAAATGTCAGACTGACATAAATAACTCAATATAAGACAGTTTAAAAAACAAATGAAATAACTAATGCACTAGTCTAAGACAAATGAAATAAATGCATTCATCCACAACAAAACGAAAAATTAGCTAATTAAATCGTGACAAATAAAAGCAAGATTTACAGAAACGTAATTGTGAGCAGACAAATAAAGATAGTTTATGCGTTTCAGTAGTGAAGTATAACGGTAAATTGTGTCTCGGTGGTGTCATTGTTTTAATGTAGTTATCAGATGACAATATCACTGCTTTGTTTGATTTTCACACGTCCGTTAAGTCTTTCATGAAGCATACTATAGGTGATGTAGAATTTAAGTACATATAATGGTGCCATTAAAATGATAAAATGATTGTAAGATGATGCATCTAAACCCAATCCCATAACCCACAAAACCCAGGCATTGTACCAGCCAGCGACTAGATCTACAGATTAGAAACACACAGAAAAGTTATCTAGCTCTCAGAAAACCACACTAGGGCTGGCAATCATAAACAAGTTTGAATGTGCCATATCTCACGAGCCATGGTAAGTTACGCTAGGCAGATTAGAATGTCATTGACCAAATGCTACAGGAGAACTCCGGTTTCTGTGAAAATAAGAATCTTGACTGGAGACTTGAATTTAGAGAGAAGCGTAAGCTGTAAAGTCAATTTATTTATTATAATTTATTCTTACATTAAAGGTTGGTTTTTTAAATATGAAGCAACGTCTACGAGCTCTCTGAATAAGATTCACTGTTAAAAATTTTCACATATTTTCACATGTTTTAAAAATTTAGGTCCCTGTAGAGAGACACACTGTCAGAAGAATTATTCTTATTGTGTGTAACATTCTGGTTTAGTTTAGTCCACACTCAGCTGCTAAATTACTAACGTAATGTTAAGGGTTTTGGGAAAGAATCTTTCGTTTACAATGGCTGTCAAGTATGGAACAGGTTACCATCACATTTGAGATCTATTAATAATCATAGGCATTTTTAAAAAATCTGTGAAGGGAAAGTTTTTGCAATCAGTATCAATCTAGTCATTTTATTTCGTCATTATTTTTATTCAATGTAATGTTTTATTTCAAGTGTATTGAGTTTTAGTATATCCTACTTCCATGTCAGGCAATATTCTGTGATATTATATAAATGTTCATGCAATCATGTCCTTGGTAACTGTTATTCAATATATGCAATAACTGATTAACTAAATTGCCTTTCCGATGTCATATGACCAATCTTAAGGACCACAATGGAGATAAGAGAGCTGTATTGCTCTTTTTTGTGTGTTATCCTTGGTATTGATTATATGTCATCTACTCTGCAATTTGATGCTCACATGTACCATGCTGATATTGAATTTGTATTTGTTTTATGTCATATACTCTTGTTTTACCAGAATAAAACCATACTATACTAACGTAAGACTTTACAGAAAAACTTTTAAAAAGTTTAGCTATTTATCAAATATATCATTTGCAAAAGCAAAACTTAATTTTTTAAGAGAAACTGCATATTCATCCATACTGTTAATTGAATGTGAAGGCTGTTTGTACACACTTATCGTTTTAACCTTTATTTTGTTTACGAGGTTTATCACGGACAACGAATGCAGGTAGGTGCATATAGTTGATACCAAGTACAAATGTATGTGGCTCAGCTGATGAACCTGGAAATTGTTTCTGATGATGAAAATATTTTAGCAAGCCATTTACCGAAATCAATACGCGGTCGAACGTCAGTTATTCACCAAACCTCCCGAGTGTTCGGTCTCCAAAGCTTTCACATTGAGTCTTATTTCAATTATCATATTTCATTTTCCATAGTTCATAGAAAAGTGCAGAAAGATATAAATATCGTACAACTGTGATGTAACTGTGAGGATCTCACATGATCTTATGTGAAAGATTGGGTGGGAGGAGCGGGATAGGAGGAACCGGGCAAACCCGGTCCTCAACAGCAGACCATGTACGATCATTTTCCTTATTTGATTTGATTGTAGTTTCTACGAGAAAACCGTATTTGTTAAACGGTAAATAACAATTTCATATTACTGAGTTATATCTCCCTGTTTGACACCTCTTGCGTAGGAGTTTGGTAGGTTCACCTGTGCATGTATTTCTAGCGCTAAATATATAGTGCATGATCGCAGCCAAAACTGTACTGCATTAACGTGGAAAACAATTAAAAAGATAAGTTAAATTCGAAACAGATATTCTCCGCACTTGTTTTTATAACTGTTAGAATTTAGATAGTTCAGAGGCTATATTAGATTCATAACTTAAATCTAATGAACGTACGAAATGATATATACATGCACTTAGTTTTATAAACTTTAACCTACAAAAATCACGAAACTGTCTCAAATTCTAATATATAACTAGATATATGACTGACTCGTGGTAAATAACCGCAGTCAAATAACACAATTAGTGTGAAATATCATTCTAATTTCTACTTTTAATGCGCTGCAACTTTACATTTTCAATGAGAGTCAATTTTTAATTCAAGTAGTCTTTTTTATCTAATAAAACTATCAAGAAACAAACCTTTCCTTTATTTTTGAAATACTGACGTGGGAGTCTTGATACGAGTATAATGGTGACGTATAGTCGCGAAAGCAATCCTTGACATTTTTCTACACGTCAAAATGTTAAATGGACTCTCTGACAATCCCTGTCCATACTACCCACTACTCAACGTGTTTAATACAATTGTACAGCCACGTTGGAGTAATGTAAAATTTTCGAATCAACTTACTTGAAGGAGTGGCTAGTACCTACTGCATTATGTTTGAAATATCAGACTGACAGAAATAACTCATGTAAAACAAATCGTCTAGACATATACAATAAACATATTTGTCCACAACTCCCGATAAACGAAAATTGCTAATTACGTCGTTTTTTGTATAGTAGACGTATTGTGAGCAGACACATATATGTTATGCTTTTCAGTAGTGAAATGAAATGGTAACTTGTTTCAGTGACGTTATAAGGTGATAATACTACACCTTATTTTGGATGCATTTGATAATCACCTCCTGTCAAAACCTACCTCCTGTAGGGTGCCTCAAAACTGCATTTGTACAAATTTTGCCATAGTAGCAGAGAAGCCTCGCGCAAATTTGTTACTTTTAAGTTTAATAGAGATACATGTATTGTATTGAATCAGTGAAAAACATTATGTTAAACTTCGCCCATGAATTGGTTTGAGGGGTATCTGTCTTAATAATAATAATAATAATAATAATAATAATAATAATAATAATAATAATAATAATAATCAAAATCTTTATTTCAGAAGGTTACATATCAGACTACAAGGATTTACATGTAAATCAAAATACATCTTATTTTCATATGGCCTTCAACAATGTAAAAGAAGAATTAAAATGCAACAAAAATAACATACCGTTGATGAGAAATATGAAACAAAATATGATTTACTACTTATACATTTTTACAATTTAACAATCATATTTTTCAAAAGTCTATTTTTCTTATGCATTTCAATGCATCTGAATACAAGAGTAAAAGCGGTTTCCGTGGAACCAACCAGTTAAAACTATTGCATCACCTTCCATACTCACCAGACCCGAGTCACTTTAACTCCTTTCTCTCCTGTAAGCAGATGCTTGCCTGACGTCGCTCACATGCACAAGCGCTTTTTGCAGCGGGATGTATCCATGTCTACAGAGTATACAAAGGGCAGGCTACTGTATGGCTTTCAGGCATAGGTATCTCGGATAAAAAATTGAAGTTCACTGCAGGGAGAATGTTTGAATGATAGCTATAGAACATTGCCATAAATCTGCTTACCTGTAAGTCTTATTTTATAAGGGCAGTCTCAAAACTTACTTGATTCCCCCATAGAACAGATTTTTAGCTCGACTATTCGGAGAATATGAAGAGCTATTACAGTCACTTGTGCGTCGGCGTCGGCGTTGCTTCTTTGGTTAAAGTTTTGCCTGCTAAGTACTATCATGCACATATCTCAGTAACCACTTATGATATTGACTTGAAACTTTGTTCATGTCTTTAGGGGTGTCGTACAATCAAGTCAGATAACTCTTGTATAAATTTAGTACAAATTATGGCCCTTGTTTGACTTTGAAAATTTGGTTAAAGTTTTTCCTGCTAGGAACTATCATGCACATATTTCAGTAACCACTTATGATATTGACTTGAAACTTTGTTAATGTCTCTAGGGGTGTCACATAGTCAAGTCAGATAACTCTTGTATAAATTTAGAACAAATTATGGCCCTTGTTTGACTTTGAAAATTTGGTTAAAGTTTTGCCTACTAGGTACTAAATTTGGTTAAAGTTTTGCCTACTAGGTACTATCATGCACATATCTCAGTAACTACTTGTGATATTGACTTGAAACTTTGTAAATGTCTTAGGGGTGTCACACAGTCAAGTCAGATAACTCTTGTATAAATTTGATACAAATTATGGCCCTTGTTTGACTTTGAAAATTTGGTTAAAGTTTTGCCTGCTAGGTACTATCATGCACAAATCTCAGTAACCACTTATGATATTGACTTGAAGCTTTGTTAATGTCTTAAGGGGTGTCACACAGTCAAGACAGATAACTCTTGTTTAAATTTGATACAAATTATGGCCCTTGTTTGACTTTGAAAATTTGGTTAAAGTTTTGCATGCAAGGTACTATCATGCACATATCTCTGTAACCACTTATGGTAGTTATATCAAACTTAGCAATAGTGTTCAGGGGTACATTTTGTATCAAACAATTAATTTACCAAAAATTAAATATATAGTGATAGATTTTGACTTTTTTATGATTCAACTTTCCTAGTTTATACTTAATAGTTAGCAGAATTTTGTTTTGCTATTATACTGATAAAAGTTTTGTTTTATTAGCAAACACCCACAATAGTCGAGCTTGCTGTCTTATGGACAGCTATTTTTATAGATAATATCATCCTTAACAATACCAGGTGATGAAACCAAACTGATGTATTTTAAGACTGAACCAGTTTTAAAGCTTGTGGAGACGACATACTGTACCATTGTGTACTTTAACCGGGGACGATATATGGTTTGATGAACTTAAATAACACGAAATTTTCAATATCCTTACAAATGATACACAGCTAAATCAGGAAGCCAATGAAATTGCATTTCACCCCATTTGACATGTCTGAGCAAATTATGAATTAGCGTAACATTTGGTCAAATGAAAGTTCAATATAACCTCTGAAAGTCTGCAAATTTACAAACTTGAACTAGACTAAATGAATAAGTATACCCGGAACAGCACGATAACTTGTTAATTCAAATATCATTTAGTATGCATAATCTAAGCTTTACAAAATGTTTAAACATGTTCTCCACAATTTCTGGTGGAAATACAGTAAAATATTAAGGCATAAAATGTACACATAAATGTTAGAATCAACAATACAAGTTAATTTGAGAAAATCAATTGAAAAAGGTGGTGGGTTTTGTTTGATTTTACCGCTAAACTACCGTTATATAGATATATTGGAATAATTAAAAAAAAACAGAAACATTTTAAAGAAATTTGTACAGGAACCTTTTTATTTAGTGTATCGTTCTAAAATATAGTTATTTCATACAGTTCGAATGAGGGCGAGCAGCTTTAAACACTTTTGTAAGTAATCCCCAGAGTTAAAGCTGCTCGCTCTCAGATTTTGGTTAAACAAGTTCTTCAAACTGTATGTAAATAACGTATTTTAGAATATATGGACATAATTATAAAAAGGCTTCAGTATAAATTCATGTAATGTATATCTCTAAATTAAAAAAATACGCTACCAACTTCAAAAGCGTTCGAATATGGTCACGCGTCTGACAAAGGCTAACATTTCAACACTAGACGTTTAGGCTTAATGAGGATCTGTATTAAAAGCTATATCTCCTGCTTGCATATCAGGGGTTTCATTTTCTATAAATTGAATCTGACACTCACTCCTAAAGACAGAAGTAGAATATTCCATATGCCACTCATCCTATTCACGGTGGATATTTAGTAAAGACATACAATGAATTAGTGCACTGTATACCATTGTAGGTAGCACGTAATTGCTTGATAAAAAAAGTCTGAGATCTTACTTAAAAAATGTGATTTTTATGTAGGTGTCAGCACTGTCTTTAAGATTGTTTTGATAAATGTAAAATTTAATAAAATGAAAATCCTTTAATTCTACCAAATAAGAGAACCTTTTCTTTCAAGGAAAAGCATTTGCCGTGCATCACATGCCTTCAAGTTTATTCAAGTAAAATATTAAGCAGTACTTTTGATTCTTAGAAATATCTGTTTTACGAAGGTTGTAAGAAAAATATTTAATACAGTGTTAGTGGTGTTTGACTATCTAAGGTTATTTTCGTTTCGTTTTGCTTCCTTAAGAAATCCCCCTTTATTATTTTTTCTTACCTATTCAAGCATTCTCTGTGCCTTTAACATCTGACTTGACATTTTGAACGAACTATATAATGTTTTTGCGTTGATGGTGCCTGACAGTAATTACATTATGTTACAGTATCGAAAAGTCGTTGCGAGGCCGTGATCCACACTTCCCTGTCTCCCCCTACCCAGACAAAGGCTTAATGCTGTCATCATTTTATTTAATTGGGTCTGGGTTTGTGGGTAATCAGTCTAGCCACATATCAAATCAATTTAACTTTGCTTTTTATTGGCCTTAATAATATTATCTTTTCCAGTGAGACGCTATAATTACTGACTTCTTTCAAACAATCTGACAGAAACGGGACTTTGGTCTTAAAGATTCTGCCAATATTGCAGAGAGAAACACGAACTTTTCACACAACAAACTTCGGTCTCAGCTGTACGCATCCGTATACTTTGCGGAAGTCCCAGCATATGTTTTCGTATTCAAGTAAAACAATAACCAGTGAAACGTCCCCGAAATATGCAACATCCGTTCAATTAATATCCGGACAATTGTTTATTGGCGTAAAAAGTATATTTATATTTCAGCAGCATTCTTTTCTTTATGATCCATTTTCTCACCTTATGCTCTGTACAGCTAAAAGTGATCAGTTACTATTTATAGCATTTATCATGAACAGATGTCTCGATTTAGTATGTTATTTAATGTTTTAAGTATGAATTTAACGCAGACTATCTACTTTTTAAGATTTAAGTATTTTGTTTACGGTGTGCACGGTTTTCCTACTTCCCAACCCTTAAAATTTCAATGAAACTAGTGTTGAAATAGAATGTTAATATCGCTATTCATTTGCGCAGTTGCATTTATATTTTAAGCCCTCACGAGACAATGGCCGTCTGCAATAAAAACATTAAGCAAGTGCGGTACATATATATCCTATTTATTAATTTTGTTCACTTTAGCGATGAGTTGACTACACTTTCACAGAAACGGAAAGCGCCTACATGATCCATGTATCTTCATTACACGTTGGATCAACGGATAACTGTTCAATTACGTGCACATCGAAATTGTCGGGATAATTGTTGTAGAATACCAGCTGACCGAAGAGAAAGTATATAGAGTTAAAAAAATATCAATGATGGATCGGATGATGAACCGAAACAAACGTCAGACGTGCAGCCAGACGGACCACAGCAGATATCATTAGTTTGAGACTCTAATCGTTTACTGGTAAAGTCTTTTTTTAAGGCACTTTTGAAAACGACAACTCGCAAAACCTGTGGGCCTCGATAGCTCAGTGGTTAGGGCGTTCGCCTCCGGAACGGGAGGTCCCGGGTTCGAATCCCAGCCGGAGCACGAGATGTGTCCTTGGGCAAAGACACTAAACCACACGTGCCTCAGTCTACCCAGCTGTAAATGGGTAGCAGCGATGAAAACCCCCCGCCTCTCTCTCGCGAACGAGTGATGACATCTGGAATGAGTGTTCGAGAGCGTTTAAATAAGCTACGGAGCTTTCTTCGCAATCGAACTAAAATAAATTCGTATAAACTAAACTAAACCCTGACAGTTTGAATCGCGATAGACTTACCCGTTCTTCTGCAAAGTAGATCGACTTTAGCTGAAATGCGTTGGGACCGTGTTTTGCGATCTCGGCTTAAAAATGGCTTAAAAGTCATTTCCGTTGCCTAATATTCGTGTTGATGCTGTAAATCATTGTAATACTAACAGAGGAAAAAATCAGAATATAATATTTACCATGCCATCAGGTAAGCATTTACACTTAATCGATTGATTCGCCATAGTGTCCTAGCGTACAGTAAATCGATTGATTCGCCATAGTGTCCTAGCGTACAGTAAATCGAAGTGGAAGTTGTTGATCTGCACGCTGATGATCAGTTTGTCATTGGCGCACGAATTGAGGCAACTACGGTCTAGATATTGTACTGAATGTTTATTTAAATGGTCTTTTATGAAGGAGATATTTTTGGGGTCAGTGAACTAGTTAATATTAATACTTTTATTGTGATCATATTGTGAGCAGCGGCCGGCTATTTTTAATACGTGCACTAGATCGAATATATGCGTCTCTCTTCATTGAACAATTGAGGTATCGAATATATGCGTCTCTCTTCATTGAACAATTGAGGTAATTCTGAGATGAAAACTGTGGACACAGTCAATTTTTTGAGGGCGCAATCTACGCCGATAAAAATAGAGAAAAGCGCTTTTCACGTTTCAGGCGCAATCTACGCTGTGATAAATGGAAATATGATTGTTGTACTCTAGGACACTATGATATCAATGTCTATGTAAACATAACCCAATCTGCAATTATAGAGCAGCTAGCAATACGAACTTCATAAATTATGTCTCTCACTCCAATATCAGCTATAAGTTATAACTTCAAAAAGCTAAATGGCGTCTACATGTATACATAAACATCGTTTCAAGGAAAGTTATCAATTATTTTATCAAAACATTAAAAAAGGCTAAATGTACGTATGAATAAAGACATTTTTTAGAAAAAACATGTATTGAGAAATAGCTCGTTTCTACGGTGCCCGTGAAGTGACATGTGAGACTTTTTTTTTATTTCGTAATTACGAAATACATTTCGTAAAAACGAAATGTTATTTCGTAAAAACGAAATGTTATTTCGTGAAAACGAAATCTTATTTCGTAATTACGAAATCTTATTTCGTAATTACGAAATACATTTCGTTTTTACGAAATAACATTTCGTTTTTACGAAATAACATTTCGTTTTACCGCAATGTATTTATTTCGTTTAAACGAAATATAATTCCTTTAAACGAAATCTTATTTCGTTTTTACGAAATGTTATTTCGTTTTTACGATTTCGTTTTTACGAAATAACATTTCGTTTTTACGAAATAACATTTCGTTTAAACGAAATAACATTTCGTTTAAACGAAATAAGATTTCGTAAAAACGAATAAAATATATTTCGTAAAATCGAAATATTATTTCGTAAAAACGAAATGTTATTTCGTAAAAACGAAATCGTAAAAACGAAATAACATTTCGTAAAAACGAAATAAGATTTCGTTTAAAGGAATTATATTTCGTTTAAACGAAATAAATACATTGCGAAATAAGATTTCGTTTTTACGAAATAACATTTCGTTTTTACGAAATAACATTTCGTTTTTACGAAATAACATTTCGTTTAATTACGAAATAAGATTTCGTTTTTACGAAATAAGATTTCGTTTTTACGAAATAAGATTTCGTTTTTACGAAATAACATTTCGTTTTTACGAAATAAGATTTCGTTTATACGAAATGTATTTCGTAATTACGAATTAAAAAAAATGTATCACATGTCACTTCACGGGCACCGTACGTTTCTGCACAAAATGACAATTTAGCAACCTTTTGTATTAAATATTTTACTACTTCTTTTGGCTGAATCTTTTATGTTTAGGGTAGATACTTTGCATTGAGATTTTACTTATAGTTTTTAAGTAACTTCAAAGTAAATCCAGTTTTAGGTAGTGTCTCTTCAAGTTTAGCAGAAGTATGACAATATCCTCAGGTTGTGCATTTTAATTTATTACTATTTACAAAGTGGCATGCTGAAAGCTAAGAAAAGGAAAGCTTATACCCGTGGGACGTTAATACATTCCAGACGGATAAATGAATTATTTTGTATTGCGGTTGTCATGGCAGAAGCACCCTTGAATTTTCTAAACAAGGGACAGGCAAATATATAGACTCATAAAGCTTGACTTTCATTTTACATTTGAAGAAGGTGACGAAAAGACAACTATTTCGGTTTTTTTAAAAATGTTTTGTCCTTTAATAATTCAGTAATCTATCAAAATAAGTATATATTCCCCGGGAAATCTGTCATATACGAGGGCAGGGGGTAGATCGTAAAGTGGTTTCTGGTTTACTTTAATCGAGACAAATGTTAGCTGGAAGAAAAATTCATTTCGATAAGTGTACTTTGAAAAATTTCTTTAAAATGTAAAGTGAGTTATTTTCGCAGAGAAGAACCATTTTGGGAATCTGTCACTTGGAGGACTAACATTGACAGAAACTAAATGCTGACTAACCTATGCCATTCAAAAGAAATTAATATGCTTGTCTATGTTACTAAGGCATCTTTATTTTGTATCCCCACTTCCCTATGACGTATTAATAAAAGAGTGTCGTCTCTGCATTCGTACCAGCACCAACAGTCCGCTAAACGTGGTGGCGAGTTATATATCACAAATTGATTTAAAGAAACAATAACAGTTTCATATCACTTCCCTTTCCTACATTTTGAAGGATTCGGTTATTTGTACATTCTTTAAATTCCCATGATCACATTGATAGATAAAGGTCATCCCAGTCACTAACTTTAACGGTTTAACGTATAGTAAGCAGCAGTAAATGCCCTTATGATACTTCAACGTCACTTCATGACGTCACAAAATAACGGCACAATTTCTAGATTGGTTATTGAACTTGCCTTCCGCCATCTTATTGTGAAAGACTTTTCCTACGATTGTAGATCTATGTTTGCACTTTGAAATGTGAATTAATCATTTTATTATCATTCCTAAATGTTTTCCATACATGTACCAATAATTTTCGTAACCAAAGCCTTTATCAAAACATTCGAACCGATGTAATTTTTCCGCTTTGTGATTTTCCGGCAGGTTTGCCCTTTTTGGTGTTTTTATATTTTTTGTACAATCTAAGCTTACTTGTAGCAGCAAACCGAGGCATCTTGATGTACCTGTAATAAGAAACGTTTTCAGTTATGCAACATTTTATTATCGAAAACAGCACATTTGTTTGTAGATTTTTTGACAGCAATAAAACGCCCATCTATCAATTAACGTGGCTATTCTAAGGAGACTCATTCAAGCTTGTGATAGTTTTTATTCAGTCAATGCACTTATTAAGATTGTGTTTCTGTAAAAAAAAACACGAACAACTATTTCGTGTAATGAAAGCCTTTGATAAACGCTAAAACATGAAGGAGTCCAGCGAAAATCAACTGCGGAATTTGACCAGTTTTGCATGATGATTGAGATATTAAATGCGGCCCCTAAAGTTTAAATGTATCGAGTTAACAGTAATGTTAGAAATACAGAATGTTACATTATGAAATCTTAAGTTATTAACCCTATGACGTTTTTAAAATGCCACTAGCTTGACTTTCTTTAAACTACTACACAAATAATACAACCTGTGGCCTGCCGAACGCCGGTATGTTAAGATTTATAAAATAACCAGCTAACAAAACCCGCATAAAGTGAACACCAGACACCATACGGGTGTTTAAAGAATACTTTTTGGACCGTATGACACCTAAGAACGAGTGTGTGTACCGTAGATTGCTACACGGCTTATTTTACATGACAAGGGAATGATGTGAGCTGAAAAACAGACCACAATCGATGGAATTTGGATTCTATCAGCAAAATTATTCACTCATTCTGCTCGCGAGCACTTCACCTGGACGTGAAATAGCTTCAATAACTTTTTTGTTCGTAAAGATACAAGCTTGAAATAATGGTTTGGCTATAGGTAAATAATTTGGCCACATCTTGCATGTAGTCATTTGATTCAAAACACGTAAAAATGTTACTTACCATAGGATGAAAAATTACCGGCCACCAAAATCCGACATTTTTTTCCACCAGCTAACATTTGTCTCGATTAAAGTAAACCAGAAACCACTCTACGATCTACCCCCTGCGAGGGGTGTTCGAAAAGTATCCGGAAAAGTTTCATAACTTATTTATTAATATGGTTATTAAAATGAAATTTTTATACGTGATACTTTGATATATTTTCTACATAATCCGAAAGAAAAAATAATGCAAATTGTACTGATGCAAAATTCACAGTCACTATGGCAATAAAAAATTACGTATCACTTTACCGTGAACTATATCTTTTACTTGTATAATTAAGGTGTAAGGCACGAATCCTGCCACCTTGATTTCATACTTCAGACATAAACAGACATAAAGTTTGGATTTTACGCGTGACAATTAAGCAATGAATCTAATTTCCGGTGCTCTGACAGACGGTGTTAGTCTTTACGCTGTATTACCTTCTGGAGATTTTGCAATTAGCACGGAATCACGGAATATGAGTTTCTAATGCAACATTTAGTCTTTACTTATTTCTCACGTCATATTTTTGTCATGTTCAGTAATCCACGGCTACATTAAAGTAACTTTTCTTTCTAAAGCTGCAGATTTTTGGGCTTTTTAAAGTGTATGGCTTGAAAGAAGGACTTTATAGACACCTTTAAATCTAGATGTATTTGAACGTCAATACATTTAAAGTATATAAAGTTGAACATTAACGCTTAAAACTTCAATCATCCTAGTTGTAGCATTATGTGGATTACGTCTGATTTATTATTTGCCATATGTCTAATCCGTTTCAAAAATACAAAAAGCGAATCCAGTCTTCGAAAGAAGGCAGTATGTCTCTACAAAAGAAGTATGTTACCGATTCGACTATCACCTTGTAATATTTTCATTTTTGCTGGAAATGTATTACATGTATACACTTGTAAAATCTCAAAGCATCTCACAGCTGTGCACTGATTGGTCGAAACTTTATCGCATTATTTGTGTTGACATCTTTTTTGTCTAAATACAGTTTTTGGTTTCTTTACCTCGGAGCGATGATTTGGAACAGCAAATTGTTTATTTCAAGAGCGAAAACATATTAAGACATTCAGTCTTAACGACTACAGACTACATGTACATGTATCGTATAATTAAAGCATACATATTTGTATCTATGTTAACATGAAGCAGTAATAAATTCATGAGTAAAAGAGTAAAACCGATTACACGATAGTATCACACAGAAGAATCAAGATCTCAGTGAGAGACAGTTTATAACTGGAATCTATATAGATGGTTACAAGTACATAACAGCTGGTCAAACGTACGACTTTACCGCGTGCTCTTTCTTATTATTAAAATTGTTAACGTCTGATCAGGCATTATTTAGACTAGATTGTCCGTTTCAAACATCCAACGCTGCTCAATAACGTGAACAAATCTTGATTATGCACATGTATCTTTCAAATTCTATAATAATTTATCTTTTGAAGACTTCTGAGGCATTGACCACATGGACAAGCAGTACCAACGACATAACTTTAAACACTGAAATTCAGCCCTTAATTATTGTGGTACTTGCTACAGAATCTCATTCAGCTGTTAAAGCAGCAACAAAATTAGGCTTCCTCTTTAATATCCGGGAAACGTGACTAAAATCCGTTGTGCTAGTTTAACAACGTAATAATAATCTTAGACTATTTTTCACACGTTACGTTACAAGAGTACATATGTAGAGGAAAGCAAGTAAATCCTTGAAAAAGTATAACAAGTGATTTAAAGCTTTGCATTGAAATTATGTCGTTGATCTTATTTTTGACCCTATAAGTGCTTTATATGTATATGCTTTATTACGAGACACTGTAATATGATATTCGAATTGATAGCTGAATTAACAAGTTCCTCAAAGTAACATTATAACATAAATGTTGACGACGGTCTGATGTATAAAGATAAAGAAAGTTTTTGGTATCTACGTTCAAAAACGTTCTAGGGCTTAAAGCCAACGATAAAAGTGGCGGAATAGACTTCGCTGAGCGGAATTATGTATTTCAGGCATTCCTTATTTTATTCGCCGCATAAAGTGTTGTTGCACATTAAATGAATACTGTTAAAGAGCGACATTTTCTTTCAGTTATCTCGAAGTGTTAATTAAAATAGAATCGATACAGATTTCATGGGTCAGGTAGAGAATTGCTAGTGTAGGCAGAAAGTCTATTAGAGTCTTCAGCTACGACTGTAATTAACTCTTTATCTCGTCTGCAATCTATGTGTATATGTCTTATCAATTTATTCGTGTTTACTCAAGGATCGCCTTACTACAGCTTTTAGGTAAAATCGTTTACAGGTTAACATTTATACCTGGTTCCTCAGATTACTTCTTTTTCAGTACACGTATTTATAATATCCTTAAAAGTAGCCATTCTGGTTTATGGTCAGCTTAAATGTGTTCTTATTTAATGTTAATAAGTTTAACTTAAGGATTTCTGTTCCGAGAAATCACATTGCAATCTATCGGAAAGAGACTAAGCTGTGAAACTTGTATTGAACAAGGAACAATCAACATTTTTAAAAATATGCAGTGTATGCTACATATTTGTGAAATTATGTAGTTTATGCTACATATGTGTGAAAATATGTAGTGTATGCTACATATCTGTGAACATATGTAGTTAATGTTACAAATCTGTGGAAATATGTAGTGTGTGCTACATATCTATGAAATTATGTAGTTTATGTTGCAAACCTGTAGAAATATGTAGTGTATGAAACATATCTGTGAAATTATGTAGTTTATGTTGCAAACCTGTGGAAATATGTAGTGTATGAAACATATCTGTGAAATGATTTAGTTTATGTTGCAAACCTGTGGAAATATGTAGTGTATGAAACATATCTGTTAAATGATGTAGTTTATGTTGCAAACCTGTGGAAATATGTAGTGTATGAAACATATCTGTGAAAGGATGTAGTTATTGTTATATATCTGTGAAAATGTGCTGTGTATGTTACATATATGTGAAAATATGTAGTTTATGCTATATATATGTGAAATTATGCAGTTTATGCTACACATCTGTGAAATTATGTAGTTTATGTTACAAATCTTTGGAAATATATAGTGTAATCTACATATCTATGAAATTATGTAGTTTATGCTACATATCTGTGAAAATATGCAGTGTATGGTACACATCTGTGAAATTATGTAGTTTATAATGCAAACCTGTGGAAATATGTTATGTATGAAGCATATCTGTGAAATTATGAAGTTTATGTTGCAAACCTGTGGAAATATGTTGTTTATGAAACATATCTATGAAATTATGTAGTTTATGTTACAAACCTGTGGAAATATGTAGTGTATGCTACATATCTGTGAAATAATGTAGTTTATGCTACATATCTGTGAAAATATGTTGTGTATGTTACATACATGTATATGTGAAAAATGGTAGTTTATGCTACATATATGTGAAATTATGTAGTTTATGTTAGATGTAGTGTATGAAACATATCTGTGACAATATGTAGTTTATGTTACATATATATATGAAATATGTAGTGTATGTAATATATTTGTGAAAATATTATATGTAGTTAATGTTTTACATATTTGAAAATCTGTAATGTACTTGTAGTTATTTCATTAGGAATGAATCGTTTACAAACAAAATAATTAACAAGAAATGAGCTCTAGACAAAATATCTCTACAGAACAGTAACTTCTATAATCTAATTATTGGAATTATGTTCCTGTCTAAATTGTCCTATGGGTCCTAATCAGCGTTTAGCTCGTGTGATGGTGTTTTAATTAAACGATTGGAATGTCTGGGTCTAGTGTGGGAAACTTGTGTATCTTTAAAGAAGAAGCAGAGAGTACATCATTTTAATCTGAACAATTTGCAGAATTTTGATTCCGATTCAATATGTTGGTGTTGTTTTTGTTTAACGCCCGTTCCACCCTTGGTAATTTTAACAGGCGGACAGTATGCCTTACAATCGTTACTGGCTAGAACCAGAACAAGAATCGGATCCTTCGTAAGAAGCTGTCAACTTTCTCACATAAGGAGACATGGTCGGTATGCCCTAAATGTATGACAGGTTACAGTGATCTCTAGTCCGCGACTCTTACCACTCCATCACGGAGGAGCTTCCCATTCAATATCCAAGTTCTTCACAAAACCCCGTCCTGGCAGTTTAAAAACAAGATAACTGACTCGTAAGCATATCAAGTCTTACTAATTTGTTGCTCTGCGAAGACACAAAGTTGATTGCATATAAACAATCGCTTAACAAACATGTCATAGCAGTATAGCACTCCGAACATATTTTTGAGAAACATGTTTGACCGTTCCAGAAACGATCAATGGTAGAATTTGTGAATACAAGTATTTAATATTCTTATACCCAACAAGTAGAAATATTCGACAGAATCACATCTTTTCAGCTTAACACTGTCATTCTGCAAACATGTAGTTAAATTTCCATTTTTTATTTGTTTTAGTAATCATTGCAAAATAGTTATAGTAAATTTATTTTGTTTACAGTTAAAAATCTTAGATTTTAAGTAAATTGAAATTTTCTTTAGGCCAAAAATAGTTAGCTCAGTGCGTTCTGTTTATGTTTTTAGACTTTACACATCGATCATTTGAGGTAAATTCATTACTCCCAAATGTGTAAATGACAAAAGAAAACTATGAATTGAAGTATTAGTCGACAATTACAATTGCAAGGTTTTTTTTCATAACATAATAGTAAGCTCATAGCAAAGTATCTATTATTGTTACATATACTAGACACTCAATCACTTGCAGAGTAGAATTTTTAATCAAGTACACCTTATTTCAGATGATAAAATCGTTATTTCTCCTAAGAGATAATCAAAAGTTATAACTTTTAAGCGTAATGGATATTTCTATTGATTCTAACATTGCTAAGGACTATACTGTTTGCTCATCATTACTGTTTGAGGGATACTCCCTGTCGGTGCCAAATATTTTGACCAAAAACATCGGAATAAAAACTATCAATATACAAAGTCCCTTTTGTTTAACCTTGTTGAATCATTCCGTTGACAGGATATACTAAAACATTGCTGATGCAAGCGACTGTAGTAATAAGGGCGCAAAACGAAAAGATCTCAAAACAAAAAGTATCAGAAAGTTCGGGGAGAAGTGCTAAATCTCTGTATATGGAGATATGGATAAAACTTTCTTCTGACATAAGACAATTTAAGAAATGTCTGCTTGTGCGTGACCCCCGAGAAGGTCGACTTGTTTGAAACGAGTCTTAGTGATATATTGTGGGAGTACCAATTTCATTATTCATCGGTATTAACTCATGGTGGTTTTTCTTTTTACTAGGATTTGTATTGATATGCTATCACACGTAAAGACAACAGCATGGAAAATCCGGTCACTGACAGTGTTTTACCTATAAAAGAGTCTCGACCATTTCCACTTCTAGCTTTGCAAGAGGTTTAAAATAATCCATTCTTCATCACCATCTGTAGCAGTATGCCCAATTGCCTTTATCTCGAAGGAGGACAGCATGTTCAACAGTGTTTCGGAAACAAGATGAATTTTCCCTTTTGTAAAAGTATACCCATAACATAAAATTGCATTTATTTCAAGCAATGTTGATAACTTAAGCTTCAATGAAACTGAACAAATGCGCTAATGCAAAACTATTTTGAAGAGTTTTTGACTTATATTCATTCTTTTTGCGGAAAATCATCTTTTACATTTACATAATCATTATAAATAAGGAAATAAATGCCAAGTCTTTAAAGACGACAATGATCACGAATTAACCTTACAATTTAGATGTTTTTATAATGCTACATTTGGATGTTACATTATGATTTTTTGCATCCTTTCAGAGAATATTGTATTGCTACACAAGCCGTCTTCTGTTTATGTTGCTAGATACATCGTACTGTAGTTCTCCTAACTTTCAAACAACATCGAGAATTAACATGAATCATAGAAAGTCAATATCAGGACATCAATGTTAGATTGCGACTTAATGTATCAGATCAATTACTTTTTTCTCGTTGTTCTCTGGTTAATTTCAGACGTCCAGATGTGTGTGCCTCTTTAACAGATTCAGTATTAATTTATAAAGAGTGGCTTCATCTTGTTGCCGAAACACTGTTGAAAATGCTTTCATCCTTCGACTCAAAGGCGTTTTCGAGTGTTGCTACAGATTTCTGTAGCCATACAAAAAACATCCGACATACTAGTGAAAATTAAAATTGCTTGTTTTGTGCGAACGTTTATGAAAGGCAGTGTTTCATTCATGTTCAAGACTCCTTTATGAACTATGTAAAAATAGTGTCCAATGAATATCTGTGTTACACTGATATATAGTCAACACTATGGGATGTTTATTACGATGTGTAGCAATTCAATGGTGAGACACGGATTGCCAAGTGTTCTTGGATTTCGAGAAATTTGCAAATAAGCGTTAACTTTTGAACATTCCTGCTACATTTAAGATATGAAACCTTAGTCGTGGTTAGTCGAGAAAAATGATTTAATGTGTGGGTGAATTTATTAGCACTTTTAATATTTTCCACGTCATGGTATTCACCTCCTAGAACCAACTTGTTCGCTGTTTATCCAGGAAGAAAATGAGAGAATTACACGTTGTTAAACCACTTCCAATGTCATACGCTCATGCGTTTTATTTTCACTTTGTTTTCCGAACCTTGTGATTTGGTGCGATATCTCTTGTGCGTAGAAATGTTGTGTTCCTGTGTTCATTAATCTTTTGTTTTGACTTTTGGTATTTTCTTATTAGTGTATATTGTACAAAGCGTCACACGTGACACTGCTCGTGATTTGTATACTGCACTTAGAATATTACCATCAACTTTCAATGAAGGTGTCTGTGAAACAAAGTCGTCTGTGATGCGTGAACATATAGAAAACATTTCTTCCTTCACGTGTAAAGTCTATAATGGATCTCTTTGAAATAAGATTATTAAATAAAAACACTTATCTACCGCGTACACGAATGAGTGTAATATAGTTAACGTTTATGTGTCTGAACTGCACATGCATTGGTTTTATCTGTCAGAAAATTGACATCTAAAATTAGCCACACTAGATTGCTTTAAGGACACGATACGTGACAATTACCAACTGAGAATTAACATTTTCGCTGAAACATTTCAATAGGGTGTCTTGTGAACCCTTTTAACATATTCCGTGATAAATGAAATTTCTGCCGTGTAAGCCATTCATGCAAAGATGAGATGATCAATGAATTGTCACGAAGTCCACAGGAAGATTTTGTTTGTCTCCGTTTTCTTCCACTCTCTCGGAACTAACACAGCGCTATTTCATAAACAATCACCGCGTCTAATTTGTACTTTATTTTCACCATCGTTTTATTTTATATTAAATGTGTGACTAGTTTGAATGTCAAAAGGTATAGATATATATATCAATCAGATTTTAACATTGTTACATGTACTCCTAGCAGCAATTTACTTAGTAGAATAAGTTTACATGTATAAAGTCCCATGATTTCTTTAAATTCACTGAATATAGTAACATATATCTATTGATATGATTATGACAGAACCATGTTCTATTCACTCTAAAACAATGTTGACATATGCTTTTCTTTCGCATTCAAGTTGTTTCTTCACGAAAAAGAGTTGCCAGAAAGCATTTCTTATTTTTGCAATGTCATCTCAAAAATTACTGCGCTATGTTTCTAATATGTATTTATCGATTTAAAAAGCAAAGTTAGGAATGTTTGGTACACAAATATTTTTAGCACGATTCTGTTAGTATAAGATAGTTGAATAATTATAATCTCATATTCTCATAATCGTGCTAATTCTGCTACTATAATAAAACTGCTTTCTATAAAAACATTCTAATCTTTATATTTAATATTTTATGCTGCATTATCTAAAAAAATTCCCTTCTCCATACAAATAACCTTAAACATTAACATATATGTTTTTATAGTGATTACTTTTCGATAATATAGAAGATGCAGGTAAATGCCCAAGGTCTGTATTCACGAATCTGACACAGCCGAGTAATCCAAATTAAAACTAGCATGTGGCCTCAAAATGACATCCTTATTCAAATGTTCTGTACTATACAATGGCTTGATTTAGAATAATTCTGTAATCAATGAAACTTGAATGGGTTTAACTTGATATTAGAAATACTCATTTAATTGATAACCTAATGTAGTCATATTTCGAAATCAATCTAAGATGATAAATATGTGATAGATATTTTAAAGATTTAATTTTCAAATTTCAGGTGAAAAGCCAAATTATAAGAAGAATAAAGTAGGGTTATTATCGTACTAATATGATCAAGAGTGCGGGATGAGATCGATGAATCGTGTTTCAGTCATACAAGCGCGCAAAATGTGTATAATCCGACCAAGATGAGAGCTAATCCGGCTTCTAAATCATCACATCTCTATGATAATGACCCCATTATTAATATATTTGGGAACTTGACCACACTTATATTATTAATCCTTAATAACGTTTAAACATGAAGTATAAGATTATTATATTGATAAAGGATAAAATAATTCGTTAAATAGAACAAAAATAAACCCCGGAGAGATCCAATACAAAATTGCCTTATTCAAAATTAATTTTATATTAAGATTATGAACTTCTTTAGGTGAAATTTGTCTTGTTTATCCAAACATAAAATTTTGTTCACACCATATTGTGACTAGCGTTACTTAATGATTTCACAATATATCTATAACTATTAATTTTATTAAAGATTAAAAACTGACCGGTTGAAATTCATTTTTATTTCCGGCATTAAGAATAACATTTACAGTTTTAATTGTGACATATATAGTGATTCAAAGTAAGAATGTTGCGATGTACTCTTTATTCCAGTGCCTCGTATTTGAATCCTTTTAAAAAAATACTTTGTTCAAATGAATACTTTTTTCACGGGAAAGCACGTGTATATACACTGCGACAGTTATTAAAATTCATTTAGCGTAACATGAAACTTTTTTGCGCTTGATATGTGTTTTACTCGATGTTTTAGGAATGCTGTCTAACAATGTACAACATATTTTGTAAGACAGACGAGGACAGACTCGATTATGACCGTGCTTAGGGTATTATCATACAGTCTTTGTTAAAATTTCATCGCATGTTCTGCAACAATGACCAGACATTCTCTGATGTAGAATATTTCAATGTCTATTTGGTTCACAAGTTAAAGTTTTGAGACGTATTTCGGTTAATTCTAAGTGTACTTAATTTCGGACGACGTATTTCGGGCAAATGTGTAAATGGACCAAAAGTATCTTGAAGCTCTTTCTTTAATTCACATTAAAATTCAAAAGAGGTATAATATTAAATCATATCTTTCAAAGGCATTATATCCATAGTTATAAATAAGGTTATAAAATTCCTATTTACACATTTAAGCCCTTTATACTTGTTAAATGTTGTTATCGCACATAACACTTGCTTTTTCGATTATAAATGTTTCTATAGCTAACGTTGCAAAGGGCAATATATTTCAATTATCGCATAATTATCGAACCATTCCATTGATTAACGTATATAGCAGTGCATAAATGCACAACATACGTACATGCAATAGGTGTATATATTGTGATTTGATTGTTTCTTTCTATGACAATAACTATTCAGACAATGATATATATAGCTAGTACAGTATACAATACTTAGTCAGACAAAATTGAATTGAGGTAGACGACACTTCCCACTAAACTGTTTGCAGAACATACAGCATACCTGATTGGCAGATTTAAAGAACGATGTTGTTTAAGGTAGTGCTTGAAACAAGGTATTCTTTCATTCACTAATATCTTTTTATTGTGTTAGAAGAGTATGTTAACCCATACATGTTTGGAAAGGTCTTTTCTAAACAAAACACATAAAACAAACAAAAAAATTGATGGTATTCATGACTTCAATAAGATATAGGTCAGGAAATGTTATACAAATTCTTACCTGTCTTCAATTTTGAATAAGACTAAGAGTTAGTGGTAAACCCATCTACCAAAACATTTTATTGCATTTACATTTTTAAAACAATGTTTGTGAATGTTTTATGACCATTACTGTACGGTTATGGTGGAATAACGCTCTAACACACCATATGTAAGAGAATAAAATTAATTTGAAGACAGATATCATTTATTTGTGATACAGTTCCCTCAACCAGGCAATGGTGTTCACAATTCGACAAAGGTTTTTCTTTTATAAGGCTTTGTTAAAAGTTTGATGATAGATGTAGCATTTTGTTGCATTTAGTGACCTATTTATGGATATATTTCTCCTTGTAGCCGTCAGTACAATAATTTGTTTAGGTTTATTTGTGTAGAGTTTGCAAATACATTTCCAAATAGATATAGGTTCACATACTTACCTTAATGACTTACTTTATTGACTTACCCTAAAAGTTTGAGCTATGCATTCCAGTCATTGTCGATAAAATCAGCGGTCTAAAATACGCTACAGTACCAAAAAAAAAAAAAAAAAAAAAAAAAAACCCCCCCCAAAAAAAACCCCCCCCCCCAAAAAAACCCCCCCCCCCCCAAAAAAAACCCCCCCCAAAAAAAAAAAAACACCCAAAAAAAAAACCACACAAAACAAACAAAAAAAAAAAAAAAAACAAAAAAAAAAAAAAAAAAAAAAAAAAAAAAAAAAAAAAAAAAAAAAAAAAAAAAAAAAAAAAAAAAAAAAAAAAAAAAAAAAAAAAAAACAAAAAAAAAAAAAAAAAAAAAAAAAAAAAAAAAAAAAGCTGCTACAGTACCATGTAAACCATTCAATAATATATACAGAGTTGTTATTGTACAATAAATGGGTGGATGCGATTTATTATAGAAGAATATGTATTGATTCATTGTAGTAAAATGAGGCATATTTCGCCATAGGTCCATCTTTGAAGTTGTATTTATTTATCATTTTACGTCCATTGAACACATAATCGATGATATAATCTGCTAGATGTAGGGAGTGCCTCTTCAAAGATTGTGTTGAAAGGAATTCTAGCTTTTGTCAGACGTATTGCAAACTCGTTGACAAGAACATTAAAAAAGCTTTCTGTTTCCCCAATTAATATTATAGCAACAAAGTAGAGAGGATCAATAAATTGTCATGTCTTAGTCAGGAGAAAGGTATTGTTTGTCATAATGTTCTTTTCCAATTACTAGTATAAGCGGTACTTCATTTCGTAAATAATCATGGTCCCAATGACTTAATGTTATATCCTTACCTCGAGGAATAAACGAATATTGGTAGATTTAATTAAAAACTGTATAGATAGATAAAGTAGTACAATAAACAAAGTTGAAAAGTCATGAACACGAGTACATTAATACCATGGAAAAAAGAAAAAATAGCAAAGGAGAAGTGACTAAAATATCTAGATCTGAAATCATCAGTTTTCTTTTCATGTTTATTTCGAATACAAATTTAAAGTAAGTTATACTTTGTTTATTCAGTTTCTTTATTCTAAACCTATTATTGAGTATGTAATTAAATCCATGTCTTATAAAAACGTTGTTTCCGGAATCTACAATTTTATAATTATACTGAGACTTTTCTCATCAAACGCAACTAAACTATAACTTGTCTTGATCGTATTGAGGCATATCAAAAAATCTGTTAATCATGTATAAAGGAAGTCTTGCTTCTGATTACTTTGACTTGTAAATTTAGAGTAGATAAATATTCAGCTTTATATCTATAACATTGCTCTTTAATGTCTATGTTTAGAAAGTAGCATATGGTCAAATACCAAGTTCTTCTTAAAAATTTCGTTTCGTTATCCTAATAGATATTTATTACGGGTCGCATAAATATGTTTGAAAATTGCAAACTTGAAAACGGTTTATTGCAATTTTTGAAAACAACACCAATGATAGTTCACTTAAATTACTATTAACACGTTTGTCTCTATCTTCTATTTGTTCCTGACAATGTTTGTTTGTTGTTTTGTGCATTACACATGTATAAAGAATAATCTTGAGGCCTTGTAATAGCCCCATTCAACTGTTTGAAGTACTTATAAGAACTTTGACATCTATAAAATCATAACCTTTCCAAGTGATCGAGAGGAAATACATTAAATTTTAATACCCCGTAGCGTGGCATGACACAATGCAGTGTATTCGCTTATTTGCTTTACTGCTATTATATGTAAATATTATTTATTCTAGACACGTTTTTCTGTCGACCTCCATCTAGATTCAATAACCAAAAGCATTATCTAAAAGCTGTAAAATGGACATTATTTAAATACATAAATAATGTGTGAGACAACTAAATGACAGAATAATTAAGATTTATTTCGGAACTTTTCTCCTAAGTACGAATGACCCAATATATTTCCTCAAATGCAGACAGTAATAAAGTTTTGCATTAACATTCGCAAAATTCGAAATACATAAAAAAAATACAGACCGCAAGTCTTGGTTTTCCGTTTTATTAGAATATAATGTAATATCAAAGGGATTTGCACAACAACATTTCTTTGTGTTTTATAGTATTTGTAAACAGAACAATCGATTTATAGTTTGAAACTCCCTAAACAAAATTTGAACAATGAATAGCTATGAATTTATACGAGTAAACAATATATAACTTTGTAATAAAAACGTACACACACTTTTCAAAAGAGTATAACATTTATCACGACGGACTACTTGCAAATTCAGTTAGTATCTATATGCGACCTTTTGAAAAGAATCTGTTTCCATAGTGACTTGACTCAATGTTCCACGGATTGTATCCAAAATAAGCTCTCTGACGTCCTAGCATCTGTGGCCTCGGTCTGAAATATCCCTGGTTCTTTCCATAAGAATAAAAAGGAATAATGACACGGTCTTTTATTCGTGGGTACCTCTGATAACCTTCTGAAACTTGAAACCCGTTCCTTTTTAGGTAATCTACGACGCTATCATCGTCTTGGCCGTTCAAGTCAGCTTCGGGATAATAGGCAGAAGATCGTATTTCTCGTCTTTCCATCGGTTCGTTACGTTCGTTCGAAAATAAAACATCGTCGTCTGCAGGGAGGAGAGGTAATGCATTTCCTGTAATATACGAGAGATGACTTAGCATAAGAGTGATTCAATATTTAGCCAGTCTGCATTTGTATGACAGACCTTTAGAAAAAATTACGCTACAAAATCATCTCTGATTCCAACTCAATCATATTATTCAAAATCTTTCAGTTTTTAGGACACTTCTTTACATTTTGCTCGGTATTCAGCTGTAGTTATATATTTGGAATTTTGCCGATAAATGTTGGGGCAAAGTCGGAAACTATATTGAAGCATGCATAACTAAGTATGATAAAATGTTCTTAACCACTGTAGGATGCGCGCACGTTACAAGTAATTAGTGACGCCTGATGAAGATACTCAAATGCAAACACTTATTTAGATCACGTTGTATGTAATATAAATACCAGGGCCCAATACCTCGAACGTACATGAAGCATTTGAACACGTTTTTCTTATTAGGGTCACATAACAAAAGATTTCCCCAAAGTCATCAAATCCTTTTTAAATATTAGTTTCTATCCCGTCAAAGTCCTTCAAAGAATTTTGTCATAGTTACGTTCTGAAGGCAGTGTAGATTATCTAAAATACATCAAGACATTGTCAAAGTTCTTACATAGCGTAAACCGGCATTCTATCTAGGTGTGTGTCCAGATTTCCATTATCAATGTCCAATTTATAGAAAGCCACCAGAGAAATGCAACAGGAGTAAAAAGCGCCTAGTATAAGTACATTGTAGTTTGGAGACTCAATCCTGGTGAAAGTTTCTTATGGTTTTACAATGAACTTTGCAGTGAATTATCCATTTTTGATTTGCCTTTAAAACGATATCGTATTTTTTAGGTTTTAATTTATGAAATATCAAAATCAGTAGCAATTTTCAAGCTCCTTTCTCAACTAAAACATCGATACACCTTAAGATAAGAAATCATTTCGAGTGCGTTAGGATTTAGTAGAATAACACAACCTTAGAGACACAGTTTTAACAGTATCGTAAGTATACCTTAACTTAAGATGAGGTTATCTTTCGCAATAGCGGCCCCTTGACTCTAAAGGTAAAACTACAGTTTTGTTAAGGCATGTTAAAAGCGAATACGATTTCATTATTTTGTGACCCTTCCTTAGACTATCTATATATACAATATACACATATAGCACTAAGGCAGAATTGCATTTGTAATAGTATTTGGTTTAAATATTTTCGCTAGTTTTTTATCCTGTACTTGAACTTAGTTGAGATCCTCTTTAAGCACTGAATATGTAAACTGATTTGTCTACGACTGCTCATGAGTATAAGCAAGATGAATTATTGCAAGCATGGTTCAATCGAGGAATTTACAATGGCGTTTGTAGCAAAGAATCAAACTAACCATACTCTTTGCTGCTGCATACATTTTGTCGATGTTTGACTGATTAAACTGTAAATACAAGAGTAAAAACAAACCCAGTGTGGACAAAAAATATCAATGAACACCTGACGCTCGACTGTTCATACAATAAAGAATTGAGTTGGAAAAACATACAAAAATAAAAACGCGTGCACAAGCATGTAAACATGTTAGGTGAAACATTGAAAAATTGATCTTGCTCGAGTAATTATCACTATTGTAAAAGCTCTGATATATACACTTAGTTATCGGTTTATTTGGAATAATTTAACGAAAATATATCACTTTAAATGCTAAAATGCCGCTAACGTGATAAATTCCAACAATAATGGAGAGGTAGAATTCATAGAATGACTAAAATTGATATTTATATGCGTTTCAAAATTGAATTTGAAAATGAAAAATATCTTGAATTTATTGAAAGTGACTTCCTCAGAAAACTATTCATTTGTTTTAGATTGTCGTCACATAATCATGCACTTGGGACGGGGAGGTACTTGGGAACAGACAGAAATAACAGAATAAGTACTAATTGTAACTTAAATGTCGTAAAATTGAACACTTTATGGAGTTTGTAAATTCTTAAAAGAGGCGTCCAAATTAGGAAACAGAAATACATAGTTATTAAGTAGCTAATTATAATCACAATATATAATAACAGATTTAAGTAGAATCTATCATAATTTACTATAATTCTTGTATAAATTTTGTTTACTTTTATTTAAATGTACATTGCTGTTCATTAGCCAAAGGCATTTATATGTATTTATTGCTAATAAATGATGTTGTTGGTGGTTTAAACAACATAAATTTTCACAATAACATGTTTTTAACAAAATATTTGAAAAGAGTTGTTTCCCTGAAAGCTGGTCAGAACATTTTGTTATTTCAATTAATAAGAAAGGAAGAATTAATGATGTCAATAATTACAGAGGTTTAACATTACTTAGTGTTTTGGGAAAGTTATTTACTCACATACTAAATAATAGGCTTTCGAGCTGGTCAGAAAAGTATGGTGCACGCTGGGTTTAGACAAAATAAGGGCACACTAGCCAACATTCATGTATTACACAGTTCAATTTCACTTTTCATTAACCTAGGGGGGCAACTGTTTTGTGCTTTTTATAGATTTTACGAAATCATTTGATTACATAGTACGTGGTAATTTAATTTTAGTGATGAATACGTATTTACCCATGGGCTAAGGTATAGAGAATGTTTACCTACTTTTTTATTCTCGATGTTCCTGCATGCTTTAGAAAAATTCTTACACAATGTGAAATGTCTGGTATCGATATTGATATGTTTAAAATACTTTAAATTATGTATGCCGACGATATTATCGTTTTGCTGATACCAGGGCAGAATTGCAAACTGTGATCAATGTGCGTTAGATGGAAACCCACAGTAAACGCATACAAAAAAGATATTTAGAACAGGCGAGAGATTACCTAAGTATATTCATTTTACATACAAAAATAGCGTGATTGACATTGTTGAGCAATTTACACATTTAGGAATTGTATTCACAAGTGGAGGATCTTTTGCAGACGCTCAAAATACCATTGCAGGGCAGGCAATGAATGAATGCAATATTTAAAGAAATTAAATAGTTGCAAAGATTTGAAGATATTTCAGACTTAAATAGAGTGAAAATATTTGATAAACTCAGTCCAATACTGAATTATGGTAGTGCAGTATGGGTTTTATACATGGAAATGCAAAAAAAGGGTCCATATGGAACTCGTAAACTATTGTAAACTACACAAAACTTTTTTATGTATCAAGAGCTAGGAATATCAACTTACAATACACAACGCTGTTACAAATGTTTTGAAATATTGGGTAAAGATACTGAAACTGAAAGTAAAAAGTACGTTAAGAAAGTATATAGTATGTTGAAACTTCGGGGAGACCAAGTGTTCGTGTTCTTGAAAAGACAAAAAATACCTCTCTTGAGTCCTCAAATTTATGATGGTTAATTGTTTTTCTCACGCGACAAAACCTATTAGTGGTGTTTGTGGGAGACCAGATCTTTCAGCTTAGTCTGATTAAATATGCATTGAACGTATATTCTTTGAAAAAAGGTCGTTTGAGTACTCCGAGCTTTTTCTATTCCTTACTGTAAATAATTAAAACCCATCACTCACCAAATAGATAAATTAAAACTGAACTCATTTGTGGGTCGATTGTTAAAATCGACCTAAAGTTAACAGAGTATATCGCCCTTACGGCCGAACGCACAACATACAAACAAGTAGTTCCAAATAAACAGTTGTTAGGCATTATAGCGATTTCTGTTTTCAAAATTATATAGTAATAAATCTAAATAATTTAAAAACATTTCAGAATAGAATAATATTATTTCGTTATTGTTCTTTAAATGTGTAATTAATCGTAAATACTATTAATGCGCGAACGAACGACTTGGACATACAAATTTATAACAACTCGTTTTTTACCAATAACTCTATATTCGGCGGACATAGAGCAGTTGGTAGAGATGCTGGAAATTGAAATTGCGCTGACTTACTGCGGCGGACGCGAGTTCGAAACCCATTTAATACATTTCTTTTTTACATTTTTCTTCTGTTTTACTTATAAGTTTAAGACTTTAAACCATTTTAAATGTTTTACAGCAAATAATCATAGAAAACTTCATTCATGTCAAACTTATAAGGATAATGTTAATAAGACATACTGTATACATATTATTCGATAACAGTAAAGTTCAGTCAGTAGTCGTGTCAGGTTTTGCTTGTACAACCAGAATTGGTTTCCTTGGGTTCTTTTGGGGCCATGCCTCAACATCAATCATCACCAATTTCTAGAATATTTACATGTCAGTTTTTGGCCCCCCGCTGTGATACTTTGTATCACTGTTTTTCTTGTTCAGTTTTTAATCTTCTTTGCTCTTGCTCATTGTTCAGTTTTTGCCTACAATTTAGGATAGGAATTTATTTTGTATTATTGACACAATACACTCAACCCTATGGGCAAATCCCATAACTTTTGAATGACATTAAAAGTTGTGCAAGCTCTGAATTTTCAGTTCAGGTTGGTAAAAATTCACTTCTCAGTTACCATTCACAGCTATGATACTTTATAGGGTAATTGAACATACATGTAGTCACTGAATGCAAAAGGTAAGCACATGGGTTCCTATCAAAAGTAAAGTTTACACATATGGTTAAAGGTCAAACTCTGTGGACATTTGTGTCTCCAGTTTGTTGATAACTTTACTCATGCATGGGTTGCCCTGATATTTACACATGTGTTCAGAGACAATCGACCCTCCAGCACTTTCAGTCCTTTGATTAAAATTAGTGATACAAACATTTCTTCAACATTCAAGAACATTCTACATTTTCCCAAGGTAGGATACTTTTTAATGACGTTTTCAACCTTAATGGCGAACAGTTTATATTTTGTAATGCAATTATGGGTGGAATTCGTATATAGCCAAGAAAATAGACATTTTGTGCATGATGTAACGAAGCAAATTTAATCTTATCGTCAGCTTATATCTGAAATGGCATTATTCTGAGTGTATTCCTTTATGACAAACTTAAAACGACATCGTTAGTGTTTTGTTTTTAGATTTGTGAAAAAGCGACCAAAGTAGCTTAATTATTGCAAGATAAAGCCATACGCAACTATGAATTTACAAAACTATCTGAGTAGCAGTTATGTTACAGATCACCGGACCGACTACCGGATCATAGCCTTGACCTGTCAAAAGACAGTAGTCTGATTTTAACTAGAATTGTGTTTTCTGTTATATTGATTAATGCGGCATCTGTTTGATGGAAATTTTCACAACGTTATAGTCATATATGAGTCTTGGTTTTGTCTCCACACAGCCAATTGTATTGAATTTTATACTTAACAGTAAAATTTTATGTTCCGAGTAATTATATACCATAATCACGTGTAACTGCATCAAATAATATATTTGACGGAACATTGCCATTTAAAAAATCATAGCTTATCTGACACAAATAAGTTGTAGAATTTGCCAGGTTATTTTTAAAACAATGATGCTTTAAAACAGTCTCTTGTTTCTTTCAACCGTTGATCGCTTTGTGCAAACATTTTAAACTTCAAGTTCAAATCTTCTAAAACTTATTTTTGGTTATTTACTGTCCTGATATTAACAAGATAATTCACCGTTTTTACTTGTAGTGTTTTCTTCATATACTATCATATACCATAACAACGACCACAGTTAATTTCATTAAATAACACTTGACGGAACAATGTTATTTTAACCATTTAAAGCTTATCTGCCACGAGTAATTAGTGCAAATTGACCAGGTGTCACTGTCGTTTCACAATACATATGAATGTTTGGAATCATTCTTTAAAAAGTGAATAAGACTTTTTTCGACTTCTGCAAGAGTAAAACAACAATAATGTCTGAGCTATTTGATAAAATGTACCATACGTTAAAGAAAGCATTTTCTGTTGCAAGGTGATTGATTTACTTTTATTCCTTCTAAATTTGTTAAGGTATTGGTATGCATGCAGCAATTTTTCTTTTTTGTGAAGAGATAAAAAATAGTAAGTTTAAAACAAAACAAAAACGTTATAAGATATACAGTGTAATTAGAAATGCAATAATGAATCCTTATTAAAAAGGTGATAGATTATCAAGATATGGTCACCGTTACATAATTTTGTATCAATTACGATATATAAACAATAATTTAAACGAGGCAACAGCTAAACATTTGTTTGGCAACAAAAAGTCAGTTTATTCAAGGTTAGTAATAAACCAATATTCTTAATGAATATTTGTTTTAAAATTCTAACAAACTATAAACTCCTTAAACAGAAAATTTCTCACCATATGAAAACTGACAAACGATTGTCATAAAACTAAGAATCCAAATCCATTTGCTCAAATCCATATTCGGAGTTCTCTTTTCGTTGATCGCCGATACTGCAATGCCATTCTACCACAAACAGCTTTCCGATATATGGAAACGCCTCTCACATAGCGCCGTATTATTGTCTGTTACTTTACACATGTTCACAAAATGGGAATTTTACGTGATGACGTATGTCCGATGTTTTGATTAAACCAATCCTGTCCACAATAAAGTTACCATCGACATCTAATTTGATTCATTTACAATAGAATGCAACCGTTCCCTATAGAACACATAAACCAACAAGTCGTGGCGCCTTCAAAATAGGGTGCAGTGATTACGTGCAAAATAAGACTGATGTATTGTCGCAGAGTATTCTTCATGAAGTTCAAGCATAATTCAACATGGTGTTTCTTGCATTGAAATTTTATTGTCACTTCTATATTTGGGCTCTGGTACTCTGTGCAGGATGAGGTTCTATTCTCTACTATTATTTGTTTTCTCAATTCACATGTTTGTTAAAAAAATGTCTGGGTAAACCATATTGTATGACTGACAAAATAGTCTGGGTTTGCATTTCAAGAAAGAGTTACAAACACAATGTTTGTCCCTACCGTGTATTATACGTCTATCACGAAGTGCTCAGTGCCCTTTCGTAACGTACATTGTATGTCTCAAAAACAAACCAAATGATGTAGATAGTCACCATGGGAGCAGTATAGTAACACTTCTTCTTGCTTTGGAATTCATTATATTTAGGATTTGTTTTCGAAATATACATATCATTATTTATGTAATACAATTAGAAAATTAAAATATTCTTCAAAATATGCATTCTGTTTCATTAGATGTACTATGAACGTTCATTTACATGGAATAGTTTGTTTCTCGTTTGATAATTTCATATGCATTGTTACCCTGCTTTGAAATTCAAATTATTTTTATGTTGCATAAATATCATTTTTATCAATTCTCTTATTATGACATTTTCATGTAACTGGTTTTTGTAAAATTAATTAAAATTTTCTCCTCTGATACACATCATTTAAATCATACAGCTCCAAGAACTCTCATTGTAATTATATAATGGCTAAAGAGTTCTATATGAACCCCCATAAACTTTAGCTATCTCTGAAATCTAAAAAGCAATTCTAATAAAATTTTGCACAGTGCACTTAATCGCACTGATTAGTGTGAGCGACAAAGTCTTTCATCTACAAATAACAGATTTCACAGGGGTGTATGGAAAAGGAATTCGGCTGAAATGAGATATTTTGTCAGTAACCCGTTTTATCCAGGAAACAAACGAAAATAATAATAGCATCAATGTAAGTTTGATTGTCTTTGATAATGAATTATTTTTCCAAACAATTTGTGCAGTGCTCACAATCGTCGTAGACAAAGTCGAACTGATTGCACGCCGGCCATATTCGAGTGTAAACATATTTAACAGAGCTTCTTTAGCCAATCACGAAAGGCGAAAACGATGAGGCTCCGAACGGGAGCCGGTATATAAGGAGTTGATCACGGTAAAAACGGGTTTGAATGCCCATACAAAGAGTCATAACTAAACAAAAACAGTGATTGATCCTACAACTAGATACCCCAGACATTGCAGAAAATGAATAAAACACTAATTATTTCCAAAATGGCAACAGTAATCTACTGTCAAAAACTTGCCGGATCCATAAAACCAACGAGCACCTGTTATAACTCCATCCGGTTCGTGCGCACTAAAAGTCGCAGTAGGTCACCCAAACCAATTAGTAGGTCAGGTCAAGTAGTACGTACAGCAATGTTAATCTTAAAAAACATATCTTACTTTCGCAACCTTATTTTCGAACCATTTAAGATGTGCAATACAAGATCAAAACTACATTAAGAACAATCTTACTCAGGCATGAAAAACCCAATCACACTAAAACTTCGACGGTGTGGAAAGTACTGGTTAGTCAACCAGGATCAGGAATAGTAGTTCACCAACATCTGTCCGAGGACCGAATCGACGATCATGCAGATCATGATCTACACTTACTTCTTTTATTATTTATAAGTAAAGATAAAACAGATTAACAGATTAGAAACTGAAATTCCCTTCTGAAACAATTAAAGAGAAGTTTACACCAAATTTTACAAAAAAATATTAAATTTCTATTTTTACGAAATCATGATCTACAACAATATTCATATAATCACAGACAAATTTTGGCATGTTATCTATTTTATAATACAAAGGAATCAACAATTACATTAATGACTGTGCTCTTTCAACAGTAGTAGACCGAACTGGCGGCCATTAGCACCCAGCTGATTGGCTAATCATTTTTGTCTCTCCTGGCTCCATTGGTTCATTTACTATCCGATTTCTGCTTCTGGCTAGCAAAGAACCAACTAGTACAAGTCTCCTTATAATTTTCTATGGTACATTGATTATTTTATCTATAATTAAAGAAGTAAAGTTAACAAGTAGCCTGTTTGATGTTTTATATAATCTCTTTCAATAAGTAAATTCTTGAAACCAAAATGTAAATAATCAGATTAAACATTTCAACAATAATTGCATCATTTAAAGTACATTTTATAACAATTGTAAATAAAGACTGCCACTATTTTCATCTATCTATAAATTATTGTTTCTATTTAGTAAAGTGGCTAAATTGTTTTTTGTCTTTGTAAGAATTTTTTCTTTTATAACATATTTGACTACGCGATACATTTTCCAAATTCAATCTCTCTCTCTCAAAACGTCAAACTTCACGATGTATGTCACAATACATCGCTACGACCAGCTACGACGATGGCGATTTCGTTCCCGTTCCAGAGGAAGGAAGACCTATGTGACAGTGACGACTGCTGTGCGATAGGCAATCAACGCTGCAACTACTAGATCTACAACATCGTCGACGACCACTTTTTTGGTCACACCTCTGACAATGTAATGTCAGGCTTGCTGCGGCTGCTGGCTTATTTGGGTTTTAAGGGGTTTTTATATTTTCAAAATTTCAGAGTAGGAAAATAGGTCAAACTTTCATGCATACTTTTAACTTGTTAAAATAAGTAAAAACATCTTTCGGACAGCATTTTATTCTCTCATTCAGGACGATTAAAATTTTTTATCATCACCAAAAGCTAAGCAAAGTTAAAATAGGACAACAATTTATTAAAGGGGATTTTTACATTACAAAACAAACAAATATACCATCTAGTACCAAAATTCTCTAAAAACTGTTAGGCTACCACGATCCAGACATACAAACTAGGTCAATCACACTCAGATCTCATTGGTCGCCGTGACGGGCCTACTCTTTGGCAACCAATCAAATTCAACCTTTGGCTATACTGGCTGGAAATTGCAGACAGGTAAATTTCTCCTATTTTTTGGCTTCAAAATTTTGTCTTTTAGGCATGACGGGAGACATGTCGGGGTCTCATCCCAATACTAAGCTAACATACATGCTCTTTGGGACGGACCTTGATAAAATTCTCTCAAATCAAATAAAAAAAAACGGGTTTGTCTGCAGGGTTTATTGACCAATCAGAATCTATCAAATTTATTCGAGGTAAAATGAAAAAAAAGTAGAACAAAATATTTTTTTTATCTGAGGTGTGATACAGTGATACGTATGTGAAGCTTGCACGCTCTCCTTCAACTCAATTAATAAAAAAATGCGGACATTTCAGCGGTCACAGTTAGAGGCGACGCGATCGAAAACAATTCAGAAAGATCGTAAGTGATGGTTCCACATAAAAATTAATATAAAAATATGGAGACTGTAGTTAAGGAACGTATATTTTGGTTTCTGTTATGTTTTAGTGTAGGTTCCTTGATTCTTTCCTGAGGTCAATGTGCTTAAAATAATAGCACACGACGGGTTTTATGCCGCTTATGCGTAATATTTAAATAGTGTAAGTTACTTTTTCTCGTCGGTTCTGTTCTGTTGCAGTTGTTACGGTCTTGAATCGCATGGAAATAAGATATTCAAAGCTAAAACTGGTGTAAGAGAAATAGTGAATCAAAACAGCCGCACCAAAAAGGGACATACAGAAAATAAATGAGACAACATTAAAATGTTCATCACTAGCGCAGGTAAACACCAATGTGGTATAAGAACACGGCATACATGCTGATAATTAGCATCTATGACGATTAAATTTCTGATCCCCATAATGACACATTATCAAAAAATCTGGACTACCACTTGAATGGAATTACTCAGATTTTATTATTTTTTTGTTCTTCACCGGAAAATAGGGAATAAAAGTCGGACACCCTTAAAGTTTACAAAATCGCTAAGTTAAGATGATATTTCCACTGGAATTTTCGTTTCCCCTTTCTTGGGGGAAATTGTAAAAGTGAATCTGAGTGTTCCTCACACAAACTGACCTGTATCTTGACTATGGTCGTCGAATACATGACTGTATCCATTTTTTATTAATATACAAGATAAATACGTGTGCTATTTTAATTTTAGGGCCGTGTTTCGGATGATTTAGATTTCAATTACATCCTCCAAAATTTCCACCAATTATCTTGATATATCTGTGTTACCAATAAGTCAGTATTAAACACTACTGAGAAGTAACTTGAGTATCAGTACAATTTAAAACGTCAATTTCGCTTGTGGTATTTTACTCAGTAAACATTTTCTTCTACGAAAGTGGAGACAGTCATAAAGACTGGTGCCTGGATAATGTGCTAGATGCTTACGGGAGCTACTACGCCATCTATGTTAGTAACACGATCCGCAACTTTTCGTACATAGATAAAGGGGAAAAGAAGCTATATATAACTTTACGATAAAATACATCACGTTTTCCACGGGCAGCAAGTACGGTAAAAGACGCTCGCACCCAATTATAATAAATAAATACTCCGTGCTTGTAAGTAACAATGGAATGTTGCTACGCGTTGAAGATAGATCGAGGTATTTTTCAAAAACAATTTCGTGTTAGAATCGAAATAATAAATGCCTCCCTGTATTTTATTGTAGATTGTAATTTGCGTATGTTATATTTTATAGCCTATTTCGAGTGCTTATATATGATTAAAGCACTCGGAAAAGTAGGCGGAGTTTCGGAAATAGAAGTAGCTCCTTCCGAATTTTCTAATTTACTCCCGCGCACTAAATAAAATATAGAAATAGAAATAATATCAGTATAGATACATCAGTCGCATAAAAAGTTTTGTTTAAGAACCTAATTATTATTTTTGATTACGTCAAGTAGGCCTTAGAATACCTTCACATTGCTTTCCTTTAAAAAGGCCAAGAAATTCAGTATTAACACTAATACAATGTTTTGATTCCAGGAGACAAAACAATGAATGAAAACGTTTACGTCATCACACTGACGTCATTACTCCGAGTTAAAACGTTGTACAGTTCAAATTAACGGTACGCATTTAATCGATTGTCTACTTTGTTAGGTTCTGAATCTGACGTCTTCTGCATAATATCACGGTCAGGCATTTTTTAAAAATATTTTATGTATTAGATGATTAAACTAAAATAATGTATATTATAGTTATGTATGATTTCTTGAATGGTTGCCCGAATAGGGGAGTGAATTCCAACAGCCACTATTTATGCTATTTTACACATTACCGCCGAACTGAAAAAAGGGTCCGGAGTAGTAACGATAGTTTTCAAAATTTCTTCTTATAAGAATCGAAATAATCTATGTCTTGGAGTGCTTTATCGAAATTGAAGCATTTCCCAGGCACATCGATAAAGCGCTCCAAGCCATAGGTTATTTCTTAAATCAAATACAGCCAGTCGTACGGATGCTACGCACTCGTGATTTAATTACTACGCATTCGAATTCCTGACTGGACTTTATTAAACGATAAAATACAGGGACACATTTATTATTTCTTAAACAGTTAACACAGGTCTACCGCACACAGAACATCTTTCATCAAGTGTCATACTGAAATAATATTCTCCTGAGTGATTTCATATTTTCATGCCTGCCAAATCAATACCAATCATTTACGTTTAATTGCTTTTCTTCAAGCTTTTTTTAACTCTCCTACGAATAAAAGAATTCACAGAAGAGCTGTTTAGCATCATGAATGTGCATAGTGAGTATTCATTAACATCACGAAATGTTAATACACGCACTTATTTTAGAGTTTTAGTAGCCTAACATTCTGATTACTAGTTTTAAATTTGATAAAACTATAACCAAGTTCAATTCTTCCTCCAAGGCTTGATGGATTTTGCTATCATGTTGCATGTTTCACCTCGCATTTTTTATTTATATGAAAAGACAGGAAGTTGTCTTTTGAACTCCTCCTTCCTGCCATACAACTTATTTTCCAGGGTAGTACAGTCTGCTAATTGACTGATCATCGAGATGTGCGCATTACAATTAAAATTCGCGTAATTTCTACCATTGAAACTAACAACAGCAAAACAATATCACACATGCATAAGGTAATCCGCTATTATAATAATAATGAAACTGGTACTGGTAAATCTATACCATTTTGATAACAGAAAGGAATTAGAAAGAACATATCTTATATCTGTGGATGTCTCTTTATTTTCAGCAATCTGTGAAAGCTAGCAAATTTTAGTGAAGAGAACGCATATATATAACGCATTTCATGGGAATACCTAATAGTGTTAATTTGTCAATAAAGCAATAAAGACATTTTAGTTAAACAGTGTCTGGATCCTGTCTGATGCTTATGCAACTCAAATGTTTAGTGTGAGTCGTCAACAAGGAATTCACAGTATCACATAAATAGTTTTTGGTCGCAGTTACCATGACAATCTCCCTAGACTATTTCTTTCATCAGATAAACAATTAGGGTTCATTTTTGCGACATTAATCTTTGTTTCGTTCAAATAAATATTCATTAATGTTCAATTGAAGACAATACCTTCAGAAGACAGAGAGTTGTATTAAGTTCAAATTTTATTTATGCAGTTTTATGGTTTATTTACAATATGAGAAACGGTAAAAGAAGTGTTCCATAGAAAATGTGTCGTCTGCCCGAATTCATTACCTAGAAGAGAAATACTTTTAAAAAGTCTAAATTACTGTCCCTGACGACACTGAGTTTAAATTCTGTTGAAATAAAAGCAGTCTTCCGAAAAGGAGAGACTCACTGTAGAAAGAATTTCCATGCAAAATAGATCTCCGTTTAAATATTACATTTTTGCTGATTTAAAATTTATAACAAACTAATCAGAATAAGCCCGGAAAAATAAATTCACACGAGCTTATCATTCCTGTATAATTAAAAATATCTATTTAGATATTTAAAGTTCATTTGGTTCATTTCCTTTGTTCTAAAGTATAGTTATTATCTCCGAAGATATTGACCAAAACAAATGAAAAAAGTCGTAATGCAATATGGTTTATATTATATTTGTAGTCTAAAACAATGCCATCCAGACATAGAGGCAGGCGGGCAGGCAGGCAATGCAATGATTTGTAATATGACATAATGTGATACGTTTCAATATATTTCTTTATAATTAAAGCTTAAAGACTACACTCAAAAACAATTTGTATAGGTTTCCCAGTAAGGTCAATGTCCTTAGACAATTAATCAGATTGCCAACGATATAGATTAAATACATTGAATACATTTGATAAATTCTAGCTGTATTTGCAAAATACATGCATAACATATTACATTTATTTTGTCATTGATAATCTTAGTGATCTTAGCAGATATTGATGCTCTATATCGTTTTACAGTTCACGTTATAAACACTAATTTTCTTCATAATTGAAACCATTGTTTTCATTAACATGCTGTTATCAGAGTGGCTTTGCAGTGCTTTTAAAGCTGAAAGTTATAACTTTTAGCACTTGATCCGATGACTGTTTTGGAGAAGTTTGACTTATTTGACTTGGTAGAGTGATAGCTTCTCAGCATTGCACGTGAAGCATCCCTTGATCCTGGGTCAGTGACAGGAACAGCAGATCACGGACCAACTTTCAACTGGGCGCTAAACTGGGAACCTTCATTGCCTGAGCAACGCCCTTAGCGAGCAATTGACCGTTTTCGTGCAGATAGAGTGGTGGCCACACAAGAAACTCAAGGTAAGCGCCTGTCGCCGTGTATGGCTTGTAGATGGAAGTGTCCAATGTTTCTAGCGTATTTGTTGTTTTGCGTGGGCCCAGTACTAACGGTGGATCCTGTACTGCCATTAACCAGCACAGCTCCATGCATTCTTTAACAAACGACTGTACCTTTGCATGTTGTATTGTCCGAAGCTTTGGATCTTTTCGGACTCGCAGGTCTGTTTCATACAGCTTAAATAAAAAATGCAATGTACTGTTTCATACAGCTTAAATACAAAATGCAATGTACTGTTTCATACAGCTTAAATACAAAATGCAATGTACTGTTTCATACAGCTTAAATTCAAAATGCAATGTGCTGTTTCATACAGCTTAAATACAAAACGCAATGTACTGCTTCATAATCACAAACATACTTTTATTCAAATTGAAATCATCTTCAGTTGAGGTAACATAGATGATGTGGTTCGGATTTTGTTTAAATGGATTTAAGAACAAATTAAAGTACAAACAGAACTAAAGTAAACTTGAAACTTTATAATTTATGTAAATAACAACACATATGAATCCTGTGATACGTGAATTATAAAACATATTGTATAATGTTTTACCTTAAGCACGTTTCCAGTTACAGACTTTGCAGTTGTCTTCTGAGGTCATTCAACTGTTTCAAAAAGCCTTGAGACAGGTCATCTCACGGGCGAACTGTTTTGATTTTTTCTCCTCCCCCCCCCCCCCCCCCCCCCCCTCCCCCCCCCCCCCCCCCCTAAGGGTGTTTCTCTTGGTGCTCTGCCTTTGCAGGCTGAACATACCTTTTTTTTTCCCCCCCCCCCCCCCTTCTTTTTCCCCCCCCCCCCATCTTTTTTTTTCCCCAACCTCCCCCCCCCCCCCCCCCCCCCCCCCCCCTTTTGTTTTACATACCATGCCTTTTGTTTCATGTGTTAAAGTTCACCTAGCAGGGTTTCGTCCTGTCTGAACAGGTGGGGGTAAGGGGGGGGTGGGGCCCCCCCCATAAACCGGTTAAGCCCCAGTGGTGTTTTGCCATGACCGTTCCAAGGCGGTGCCCCCCTGCTGTCCTTACCCGTTGCTGCGTTGGTTGTGTATGTGTGTGTGTATATATTTTTGTGTGTGTGTGTGTTGTGTTTTGTTTTTTTGTTTGTTTTTTGTGCCCCCCCCCCTTCTGGGTGGTGGGGCCGTTTTGGACTGCCCGCTTTTATTCTGTTTTGTAAAAAATGTCACAAATAGTCAAACACATTTTATTATTTTACTATGATATTTGTTTCACTGTTCAGATTTTAGTGATGGAAAATATTCCTGAAGATGCATGATCAGTTTGAATTAAGTCATATATAGAAAGATAACTTTACTAATAGATAGGTCGGTTTTGTTACTCTAAAACGAGGCCATATCGTTTTCTTCATGAAAAAGATATCTTTAGAAATTGTTCTAATTATTTGTTTAATTGTTAAAAAACATAGCGCTGCTGCTATAAAACCAGGTACTTCAGATTAAAACATGAGGTAGAAATAGCATACTATCAAGATTTTTTGTATGTTTTGTACAAATAAAGTTCATTTTTGCCGTTAAAATATAAATTTTAGTAATTATAATTTGTGAAAATTTTCCAAACAGTAAATGAATCCAACAAGCTCAATGTGTCTTAACATTAATCGAAATCATGTCAGCACCTCAGAATCTGTCACCAGGATTGATCTAGTAAGCTCATCTATCTGTGTACGTGCTTTTGTAGCACAGAATTCACGGACATCCTGAAAAAATGATATCAATGTTATCAAAAATTTTATTAAATATTCTGTCAAAAATACAGCTTTCATTCAACTATCAAATACGGCCTGATAGAAAAAAAGTCCGTATTGTATGTAGGTGCAATACACACAGTGTGGCACTATTTGTAAGAGTGCATTCAATTGACCCTAAAATACACATGACGTTAATAACGTCGCTTTTGTGTGGGTCGTTATTAATTTGCTTATAGGATGACGTCAATAAAATTACATGGCTTTCGTCTAGGTCAGATCATACTCGTGCTACGCACTCGTATGATCCGACGCACGACTCGAGCAAATCCGGCATGCTGGATCACGTTACTATACTTATAAGCCTATTATACATGACTTAATAAAATACAAATTACGCGAGCAGGACTTAAATAACACGGAAATAATATGGACTATATTCACTGATAAAGGGAACGACGGGAAAGCACATTAATAGATCTTACATGCCAGTCTGGGCAAACAGAGTTTCACAAAATGAGTGAAAGTTGAGCCTCAAATTCCCTCACGCCAGTTTGGACATGACATTTGTCAAAGGGAGATAACATTTTGATACCTGATTTTGAACATATAGAAGAATTCATTTCTCTTCCAACTTCGTTTGCAAATAAATAAAGTTTCTACGCAAAGGTTGCATATATACAAGATATTAATGCAGAAGATTTCATTTCAATCGCCGACAGGGTAAGAAGCCTTTAGTCTTTTAAAAGTTCGATGACTTACCTCGATTAAAATCTTAACACAGAAGTTATCACTCTACAATTTTCCTCCGATGATGTAAAGGCTTCCTTGTTCTTACTCTTCAAGTTTTCACCATTTAATCCAAAAATATGAAACTCTACGATACATGCTCGGTACATCATTAGATATATATGTGTACAAATTTACAATTGTGAGAACATTCGTTTACATTTTATTTATAGAACTGCTATTACACAAACTCACATCTTCACATAAATTCATTTAAGTACTGAATGTGTTTTTTTTTCTGCATTTCATCGAGGTATGAACTGTCAGAAGTTTTACACCTAATTTGCATAAACACCGACAGTGATTATATTAAAATTAGGTGTAAAACTTCTGATAGTTCATATATCGATGAAATGTAGAAAAACTCATCAATTCTTTTAATTACAACTTTCTATAATTAAAGACATTCGTTTAAAAAAATTATTTAGTGATTTAAAAATTTTACAGTCATTTTTCGATTTTTATGTGATGCGCTGGCTGCTTATATGAACGTAACAATAGACCGGCAGCGATGAGAGATAAGCCGTGAATGATAAGGTTAACTATCACCGGTAAATGTGCGTAAATATGTATCTCATAGGTAAGAAACACTATGTCTTTAATCAGATGTCTCCGCAACGACTTCAAACACGTCTGTCCATTCGTTGTCGTACAGTTCTGTGTACGTGTTTTCTGCATGTGTTGTAGGCATGTTGGTGTCATTGTGATCTGCTATTTCTGGATTATTGTCCGCGAGTTTTTCCCCCATCATGCGACTCAGTCTGAAAAGAACTGTTGCAGTATGAATAAAAGTATTTTCCCATTTCAATTTATAATGTAAGTAATTAAGAAAATAAAACCAAAACATTACTCGATAATGATAAAGTCTCCTAGTAAGTTCTTAATTTCAACTGAATTATGGCAAAATTTCAAGCTTTGCGTTAATAACAGATATTATCAGACATGATAACAGCCTGGATTAAGACCGTCAAAGGAATAACGGTATCAAAATCGTTGTAACTACTGACAATTTATATCATTTCATATTCACTTTCATAATCTTGCAATCAAACAGTACCAGTTTTTAAATGCATTCCCCTTCATGTACATTTTTTCCAAAAAGTATATACCCAAATAACTATTACAGTAAATTTTTCAAGTGACGTAACATTTTAGAAAGCCAAGTGATCTGGTACTGGAAGCAGTGTTTGCAATGAAAAAGTTAACTTTATGTATTTGCCTGTTCTTGGATGCTGAAAGCTCGGTTTCTAACTTTCCCTTGACAACAAGAAGCGTTTAATTGTTTCTCTGATATTCATCTCTTTGACCCTTAAGCTGATCTATTTTCGCCAGAAGACTGGCTTCTTTCTGGCCTGCTTCTTTAACTTTCTGCACTAAACCATCCCGATCTGCTTCCAAAGCCTTAACCGTAGCTTTTGTGTTAGCAATTTCGTCTTTTAAATTTCTGTTATGTTCATCATTTTCTTCTCCTTGTTTGGTCGATGTATTTTCCTTTGATCTGGAACCGCCATCGTTATTTTTTTCTAGACTGTCAATAAATATGGTTATGATGAATGCTATCACGTATATGAAAATTTAGAAATGTGTCATATCTGTGAGCATTCATTCTCAACGCTGCTCAATACTGTATAGATAAATCAAGTTTTCTGTACAGTTTATAACGAGATATAAGTTTCATACCAAAAGCTATCAAGCGGACCGAAATTATTATACATGTAGTTATTTATTTTCATGGAAGGTTTTGTAAATATAAACATGTGTCATTGATTCAAGCCTGGCTTCCTAACCTACTTTAGAAATAGCATCCTATTTCTATCTACAGAAGACGATCCGTACTTTAATGGTAACCCGCTGGACTTTTAATAATGGAATTACAGGTTCCCCCATTTCACAACTGACATAGCCAATGACCTTTCTGTGAAATCAAAATGTATCCAGAGTCTCTGGATCTGGCATTCTCTTTCTCTGTATCTTGCACTATCCTCAGAATAAAAAAAGGTTTTCTGGAGCGTGGAGGCATTGGTCATATATGGATAATCCGGTAGAAACGCTGTTTGATACGATACTATCTGTAATTACGTTATCATTCATTACCCGATTAAAATTTACAACAAAAAATAGTTACAGTAACACATATGTTTACCAAGAATAAAATGCGATAAAAAGTTCTATCTATCAAAGGTGGCTAGTAACAGGTGGCTCCAAACAACTCGTCTTTGATAGTGAAAAAGTTGACTCATGTTCTCATATCAAAGGGGCAATCCCTACATATCGCAGATTATATTCTCGAAACACAGATTATGTGTTCAATGAACGTAAAATGATAAATAATTACAATTTCAAAGAGGAACCTATGGCGAAAAATGCCTCATTTTTCCACAATTAATTAATTAATAATTAGTGATTCAACAACGACTTACGATTATAATTTGAATGGTTAATTACTGAAACGTGAAAGAAAATTTATGTGCGTTAATCCACACATGTTATTTACAGATTTACATATACATTGTATTCTAAGGTAAAAATAACATTTTTTAACAAACATATCGCTACAAATACGTTGAAATAAGACTTACCTTCTCCTGGACATTTTACCTTCATTTGATACCAAGCAAAATAAAAAAAACCTCTATGTTGTAAAACTTGTTTTGAACTTGTTAACTAATGCTAAGACAGCATTACGCTTCACATAAAGTTTTCTCTGCGTATTTAAACAGTCAATATGATAAACTCACATAAGATCAATGAGGCTTTACCATGCGTGAATTGTGAACCTATATCGTTATTAGTTTACGTCTAAAGTTTGAAAAATCTCCTATTTTCATGCTCCCTTCCAAAACGTGAGGGTTTATCGTCTGTCATTCGATCCGTCCTTCGGTAGACCAGCAGGTTTTCCAAAAAAGCACCGACAATTTGCCATTCGATACTGGGTTTGTAATGACCATTGTTTTCAGGTTAGTAATAATTACTTGGGGCTAGAATCGTCACATGTAAAAACGTTTTTCATGACCAGTGTATGTCCCCGTATTCCTTTTGGGGTCGGTGGGTCGAATGGAAACAAATTTAGCCAACTATAATAAACCTATGGTAGAGTTGATTTTTATTTCCTTGCACGATCGATTTAAAGTATAACCCAAGTAAATTGATTTCAAATATTGAAAACAAAAAGTTTACCCGTTCATATATGTAATGTCTGTATCAACCGTCTGATTGTTAAGCTAATGTGTTACATTTGCTTTTAAGAAGGGTGAGCCAAACTATATAAACCTATGGTAGAGTTGATTTGTATGTTATTGCACAGTCGTTTTCAAGTATTTTGACCCGAATTGTCAGAACTGGTGGTTCAAACATTTTTTTTAGCGTACTGTAGATAGTTATATTTATGTGATTTATAGCGATGAGTGTACTAGATTAGTTGACTGGATAACGAGGAATAAGCACAGGTACTTGACGTGTGACAAAGACCCTTCAGCCGTCTGCAACAACCCATAGACCCACTGAAACAAGCCTCAAACATTTTCCGAAAAACAATATGATCATAAAGTACATGTATATATAAAGGTATTACAAGGTCTGTTTGTTTCAATGCTTTTAATATTGTCAATTCTCAGGGAATTTCACTAAACCTGGTGTTAACAGACGCAGCAATAATTGTGCTTCCACAGCATAATTATATATCTGCTTACCATTCCTAATATAGGGTTACACTTTTATAGTGAGTACTCCAACGATTCGCTACCCACACAAACAATTGCTCGGTTCTGAAGTGAAAGTATCCTAACGTTCCGTCTGTGATTCAGATAACATCCTGTCTCTATAGAACCAACTAAACAAAACAAACTTACCTGTTTAAATAATATAAAATTCCATATAACGAAACTTCGCGAGCCATATTTTCCAAAGCATTTGTCAAGAAAGTTCTGCAAAGATACCAAATCCGATCACACGACAATAGGCGGGTGAATATGGGGACGCCGACCTTCTTTATACAGGATACTGTAAGATTACACAGTCGCGGGAAGAGTGGTTCCTAGGATACATACCGCTTCGGCATCATTGACCAACTTGAGCCTGCATTCTGACCTCTGCTAATAGTCTATACCAGAGGTAGGTTAAACAATTTACATATGACCAATGTAATGGTGGCACGTCATGGGGTGTTTGAATGGGCGAGACTTCTTCACTACCCATCCAGGCTGTGCTGAAAAGTGGTCGAGATCATGCACTAGTAGTACGTATCCGTAAATCGAGGTATGTACAGTAGATAAGTGCCACCGTTTGTGATTAGATTATATCTACTTCAAGGGTAGCCTAACAACCCTCCTCTTCCGCTATCCCAACGGATGATATAAGGAATTTAGTGCTAATATGGTAAAAAGCATCGTGCCTTTTAAATACTGTACTTCGCGGTTGCCTACGTTTGGGTTGAGTATGAACAGACGTCTGGCACCTTCTCCGCAATGGTTCGGAATTAAGGTCGTACCCGCTTTCACCTCTGGAGGTGCCCCATGCTGAGGATACATGTTGAATATTATACAATCAGATTATAAGTCCAAACTCGCGTTCCATAGCGACTTTCAGACCTCAATGGACAGGGCACCTACATCATTGCAGACTAAGGCGTCAAATTTGTCATCGTTTCAGCTAGTGTTGGTATCGCCTATATCTTTTCGTGGCCCGGTAGGAAACCAGATTGACTTTTTTTATATAAAATGATTTTCACAGTTAATGTATTTATATAGGTATTTAACAAGACAAAATGATAACATACACGGTCATTTTAGAGTTTAAGTCGCCTAACTCGCTGATTACTAGTTTTAAATTTGATTAAACTAAAACCATGTTCAATTATTCCTCCTAGGCAAATAGAAAGAACATATCTTATATTTGTGGATGTCTCTTTACTTTCAGCAGTCTGTGAAAGCTTGCAAGTTTTAGTAAAGAGAACGCATATATATAACGCATTTCATGGGAATACCTAATTGTGTTAATTTGCCAATAAAGACCTTTTAGTTAAACAGTGTCTGGATCCTGTCTGATGCTTATGCAACAGGCAAATGCTTAGGTTGAGTCGCCAACAAGGAATTCACAGTATCACGTAAATAGTTTTTGATCGCAGTTACCATGATAATCTCCCTAGACAATTTTTTTCACCAGACACGTTTGAGATAAACAATTAGAGATCATATTTGCGACATTTATCTTTGTTTCGTTCAAATAAATATTCATTAATGTTCAATTGTAGACAATACCATCAGAAGACAGAGAGTTGTATTAAGTTCAAATTTTATTTATGCAGTTTTATGGTTTATTTACAATATGAGAAACGGTAAAACAAATGTTCCATAGAAAATGTGTCGTCTGTCCGAATTCATTACCTAGAAGAGAAATACCTTTTAAAGTCTAAATTACTGTCCCTGACGACACTGAGTTAAAATTCTGTTGAAATAAAAGCAGTCTTCCGAAAGTGAGAGAATCGCTGTAGAAAGCATTTCCATGCAAACTAGTTCTCCGTTTAAAAAATTACATCGTCTGCTAATTTACGATTTATTGACAAAGTAATCAGGATAAGCCCGAAAAAATGATTTCACACGAGCTGATAATTCTTGTATTATTTGAGAAAAAGACCTTTTTTAAATATCCAAAGTTTATTTGTTTTTTTCCCTTTGTTTTGAAGTAACGTTATTATCTCAAATAGCGACTAAAATATTGGCCGGAAAATGAAAGTTTAACTTGAAAAAAACAAAAAATCGTAAAGCAATAGGGCCTACAACCTTTATTCTAGACAGACAGGCAGGCAGACAGACAGAGAGACCACGGAATAAGCATTGTGTATGGATGTATAAAGTAAGTACATGACGTTGCAATCATTATTGATTTAAGGTTTAGAAGTGTATTGCTATAATAGATAGGAAGGGTACGAAAAAGGGTACAAAAAGTACGAATTATAAAATTAATTGAAAGACAACTACTACTGTACAGTTCCTAAACTTGATCTACATTTACTACTGCTCTCACTTTCTCATGGCTGAGAGAGGACTGACAAATGAAGCATGACTAATGCAAGCTGCTAACATAGCATAAAAAGTACAAGTTTTACAGACCTCTGCTTTAAGCAACGATGTAACCCTACTGCAATGATTTGTTATATGACATAATGTGATATGTTTCAATATAATCTTATATCTTACGCTTAAAATCTACACTCAAAAACAACTTGTCTAGGTTTTCCAGTTATGTCTATGACCTTAAACAGTTAATCGGCTTGTCAACGATATGGGTTACATACAATGAATACATTTGATAAAGTCTATTTGTATTTACATATTACATTTATTTCGTCATTGATAATCCTAGTAAGCTTCACTTATGTTGATGATCTACATCGTTTTACAGTTCACATTATAAACACGTATAGTCTAGATGACTTAAGCCACTTTTTGTTTTCACTGGCAACAATTCTTTTGCATGCTTTGAACCATTTAATACATCGAATTTCTTCGCAAAAAAAAAACACAAACAAGCTGGAAAGTCATCTTCAAAAGTGATAAACGTGTATTGTTTCCATTAACACGCTGTTATCAGAGGGTTTTTGCAGTGCTTTTAAAGCTGAAAGTTATAACTTTTATTACTTGATCCGGTGACAGTCTTGGAGAAGTCTGACTGATTTGACTTGGTAGAGTGATAGCTTCTCAGCATTGCACGTGAAGCATCCTTTGACCTTGGGTCAGTGACAGGAACAGTAACTGCAGATCCTGGACCAACTTTCAACTGGGCGCTAACCTTTGCAGAGATTTTCTTAGGTAGCTTCATTCCCTGAGCAACGCCCTTTGCGAGCAACGGACCGTTTTCGTGCAGATAAAGTGGTGGCCACACAAGAAACTCAAGGTAAGCGCCTGTCACCGTGTATGGCTTGTAGATGGAAGTGTCAAATATTTCTACCGTATTAGCTGTCTTGCGTTGGCCCAGTACTAACGGTGGATCCTGCACTGCCATTAACCAGCACAGCTCCATGCATTCTTTAACAAACGACTGTACCTTTGCATGTTGTATTGTCCAAAGCTTTGGGTCTTTTCGAACTCGCAGGTCTGTTTCATACAGCTTAAATACAAAATGCAATGTCCTATTTCATAATCCTAATCATACTTTCTTTAATTTGAAATTATCTTCAGTTGAGATAACATAAATGATGTGGTTCGAATTTTGCTTAAATGTATTTATAAAAAACTAAATGATAAACCTATAAATCCTGTGATACTATATTTATTAAAACATATGTATAATGTTTTACCTTAAGCACGTTTCCTGTTACAGACTTTGCTGTTGCCTTTCTGAGATCCTTCAACTGTTTCAAAAAGCCTTGAGACAGGTTTCTATTCTATTTGGTTAAAAATATCACACATAATCATTCAATTGCCTATGATATTTGTTTCACTGTTTGGATTGTTTACTGATGAATTTTATATTCCTGAAGATGCATGTTTACTTTGAATTAACTCATAAATAAAATAATAGCTTTACTTATAGATAGATCTGAGTTCAATCACTCTAAACAAGCCCATGTCGTTTCTTCATGAAAAAGATACATTCAGAAAATGTTTCTAATTGTTTGCAATGTAATTAATAATAACATTGCGCTGCTATTATTATACAAACAAAAAAACAAAAATAATATCAAACAGGGAATGCCAGCACCCAGAAGTGCACACCACCAACACACACACACACACACACACACACACACACACACACACACACACACACGCACCACACACGACACACACACACAATCATGTACAAACACACATATACACTAACAACACACACTAGCATACAAAGCAAACACACGAGGACAAAACGAACAATTAAAGGAACACAGTGGGGCACCGCCTTGGAACGGTCAGTGGCAAAACACCACTGGGGAGCTTAAACCGGTTTATGGTGCGCACCCAACCTCACTCTTACCCCCACCATGTTCCAAAGTCCAGGACAGTGTAAATAAAAGTAATCCCTGCTAGGTGAATCTTAACACACGCAATGGAAACAAAAGGCATGGTATGTAAAACACAAAATGCTCGTGTATAAATATATAAAAGCAAACCTTGAGAACCAAAAAACGTATGTACTCAATGCCTTTGCAGAAGGCAGAGCACCAAGAGAAACACCCTTAAGGGCCCGACGAAACAGGCCAGAGGACAGAAATCAAAAAGGTACTTCTGATTTAAAAGTGAGAGAGAAATGGTAGACCAACAAGATTGTTTTTGTATTTTGTACAAATAACGTTAAATTTTGCCGTAAGGATACAACTACAATGTATTAGTAATTAAAAGTTATGATATTGTTCAGAACAGTAAATCCAACAGGCTCAATTTGCCTTAACATTAATCGAAATTATCAACGCACCTCAGAGTCTGTCACCAGAATTGCTCTAGTAAGCTCATCTATCTGTACATGTGCTTTTGTAGCACAGAATTCACGGACATCCTGAAAAAAGTATATCAATGTTATCAAAGTTTATACAGGACTTAATAAAATACATAATACGGAAGCAGGACTAAGATAATACGGAAACAGTATAGACTACATTCACTGATAAAGGGAACGAATAAGCATAGTTTTAGATCTTACAAGGCAGTCTGAGTAAGCAGTTCACACAGAGTCTCATATTAATTTTATAATGAGTGAAAGTTGAACCATCCGTATAGGAAATGTCAGCTTCATATTCCCACACGTCGTACATTGTATTGTGTTTAACAGTTTAGGAATGACATTACTAGTAATCAAAAAGGAGATAACATTTTGATATCTGATTTTGAACATATAGAAGAATTCATTTCTCTTCCTACTTCAACCCGGTGGTCGTTTGCAGATAAATAAAGTTTCTATAAACAAAACATACCTACACGTTGCATATTAACAAATATTAAATGCAGAAATTTTCATTTCAACCGCCGTCAGGGTGAGAGGATTTTCAATTTTTGAATACGATAATTTACCTCGGCTTCAATGTTAAAACATTGTCCAGTTTCCTCTGATGAGGCATATGAAATTGCTTTTACATCTAAAGTTGTCACCTTATAATTCGAGCTAGTGCCACGCTACGGCACATGCTCGGTACATCATCAGATATTATATGATTGTGTACTTACAATTAGGAGAACAATCGTTTACTTTTTATTCATAGAAAGTCACTTGTTCACATAACTACAGTGGACTTTGTTCTTCCCCTGGTATAATGTATGTATAAAAATGTGTTCAATATGTTACGAGAAGCATATTTCACGTACCCATAGTAAATCCAGGAGTACAGCTACCCCTTGTCTTTCATCAGAGGTCTCCGAAACGATTTCAAAGGCGTCTGTCCATTGGTTGTCGTACAGTTCTGTGTACTTTTCGGCAAGTTTTGTAGGCCTGTCGGTATCGCTGAGATCTGCTATGTCTGGGTTATTGTCCGCGAGTTTAACCCCCATCACGCGACTCAGTCTGAAAAGAACTGTAGGAATAAAAGTATTCTTTTCCCATTTCAATTTATAATGAAAGTCATGGATAAGATAAAACCAATACATTGCTAACTAATGATAAATTTCCCAAGTAAATTCATAATTTCAACATTTAAGTTCATAAAGGACGTACCAATACCGCCTCGATAAAGACCTTTCAGAGAAAGACAGTATCAAAATCATTGTACATGTAATAACTGAACATTTATGTCGTTTCAGATTCATTCCAATTCTTGAAAGAATAATTGTGCAACCAAACAGTACCAGTTTTTTAATGCACAACTTCATGTACAAAATTAATATAAACCAAGTAATTATGACAATAAACTGTTCATGTGACGTAACATTAAAATAAAGCCAAGTGATCTGGTACTGGAAGCAATGTTTGCAAAGGAAATACTTCAACGTATTTACCTGTTCTTGGATGCTGAAAGATCGGTTTCTAACTTTCCTTTGGCAACAAGAAGTGTTTGATTGGTTCTCTGATAATCATCTCTTTGACCCTTAAGCTGATCTATTTTCGCCAGGAGATTGGCTTCTTTCTGGACTGCTTCTTTAACTTTCCTCGCTAGACCATCCCGATCTGCTTCCAAAGCCATAACCGTAGCTTTCATGTTAGCAATTTCGTCTTTTAGATTTTTGCTTTCTGGTTTATTTTCTTCTTCTTGTTTTGTCGTTGCAAATGTGACACGGGTTGGTTTGGTCCGACAGTCTTCACTGTAAGAGGTTGCTGGGACATACACAACATGCTGCAGAGGGCTTCTTGACAAATATAACCTATTACTGGAACCGCTACCTTCATTGGATGCCTGACTGTAAATAATGGTGGTTATGATGAATGCTATTATTTGCACGCAACTTTACAAATATATTACAAACCTGTATGTATTCACAACGCAGCCTAATACTGCTTAGATAAATAAAGTTTTCTGTACAGTATACAACTACTGAAGAAATGAGATCAAAGTTTCATACCGGAAGTTATCAAGCGGACTGAAATTTACTATACACGTAATTATTTATTCCAATGGAAGGTTTTGTTAATATGAACAAATCTTATTGACTCATGCATGGCTTTCTAACCTACTCTAGAAATAGCATCTTATTTCTGTCTACAAAAGCTGATCGGGCATTCAGTAGTCTAATGGTAACTCGCTGGACTGTAAACAAAGGAATTGCAGGTCCGATATCCCGCTTCACAATTGACATAACTAATGGCCTTTAGGGTGAGACCTTTAATCGAGGACCAATGTATCGGTTATATGCACCGAGCATGTAAAGGAACAATGGAAAATCTCTCGAACTGGGACAATGTTTCTTGTACTATCCCCGAAAATCTACAGTAACGTCTTCCGGTAGCATTGATAAACTCTAACAATTCACTACGATACCACCTGTAATTACGGAATAATCCGTTGCAAGTTTACCGTTCAACATTTACAAAATGAATATGTTACAGTCACACAAATGTATATCAAGAATTCGATGCTATTTTGTTTATGTTTCAATCCCCGCCCCCCCAATTTTTAAAGACCCCCGAGGCTGAAGAGAAACATGCAGATACAAAAGAATCCGGGTAACAGACCCAAGCTCTTTACGAATAGTAAACCCCTTGGTTCTTTTACGTGCCCGGTGTGTAGTACTGATACACACGAGACTACTTCTGTTCATGAAAAGTGTTTCTGAAATTTCCAGTACCCAGGTCGGTATTCGAACCGGCATCACGCCGTACTTAATATCTATCAAAGCGATGCTTTTAGGTGGCTAGTAACAGGTGGATCTTGACAATAACGATACATCTCGACTTTGATAGTGGTAAAGTTCTCTACTTATACCGTTTTAAATTAAACTTGAAAATGATATTTGGTAGTTTATACTAATTTATTTTAGGTCGATTGAGAAACAAGTTATCCAACTTGTATTAATCACTCTCGACACCTCATTCCTGATGGTATCCATCGCTGTGAGGGTATGAGTGAAGAGAAGCCAGTTTCTCTTTTAATGCTGAGCGCAAAGCAAGGAAGCTACTGGTACCATCTTTTTACGTCTTTGGTATGACGCAGCCAGGGAGCGAACCCTCGACCTCCCGCATTTGAAGCGGGCGCTCTACCACTAGGCTATCGAGGCGATAACGATATTTGGGAAACTTTAATTCTTTTTTTTTTAAGTAAACTAACCTTGAAGTAGAACTGAACTTAGTAGAGTATAGAATTATATCGATAAAACTGATGTGTCCACTTTCATTTAGTGCCAACACCAAACACGATCGCTGATAGATATTTTTATCCATGTACCAGAACTAAATATTTTGAATCTAACGGAACCGTTTCTACTAAAGTTTCCAGACAAATTCGACGCAGAAACCTAAGTCACTTTTAGTTTTATGCAAATGCAAAAACAATTTCTTACTATTTTCCTAGAAAGACACAAGATGACTTTTACATCCATATCTGTGTCATGGAGTCCAGAATTCAGAGTGAAACTGTCATTATATACAACATATGCATATGAAAACAAACACAAAAACTTTAGCTTGTAAAGTCCCAAAATAAATATTCGTACGTTTAAATGACTTGTGTTCATTTGAGGCGGATACTGAATAAAAAGAAACACATTATTGTTTATTTCGAAATGTTTAATAGTATCGCTCATCCACAACGGTACACGATTAAAAGATTAATGGTTAATAACTGAAACGTGAAACAACATTTGAGTGTATCAACATCATTTATAAAACAGATTTACATATACACTTAGGTACAAACAATATGTTTAACAAAAATATCGCAATACGGTTACACTAAGGTACAAATAATATTTTTGTTAATATCGCAATACGGTTACAAAAGAACATACCTTCCCCTTGACATTTTACCTTCATTAGATACCGAGCAAAATAAATATTCTATGTTGTAAAACTTGTTTTGAACAAGGAAGTAAATCCCAAAAATAACTGATGCTAAAACAACATAATACGCTTCACTAAACATAGTTGTTTCTGCGTATTTATACAGTCAGTAGGTTAAGCTCACACCAGAGCAATCAGTCTTAACCATGCGTGAATAGTGAACCTAAATCATTATTCATTTACGTTTAAAGTTTAGAAAAATATCCAATTTCCATGCTCCCTTTCGGAGAAATGGGGGTTATATCGCTGCGCACTTGTCTGTCATTCGGTCCGTCAGTCGGTAGACCAGCAGGTTTGCCAAAAAAGCAACGACAATTTGGCCTACGACACTGGGTTGGTTATGACCAGTAGATGAACATAATTGTTTTTCAGGTCAGTTACTAGAGAATACTTGGGGTTAGAAAAGTCACACGTACGAATGTTTGTCATGATCCCCTATTGCTTTTAAGAAGGGTGAATCAAACTATATAAACCTATGGTACAGTTGATTTGTATTTTATTGCACAGTCGTTTTCAAGTATTTTGACCCGAATTGTCAGATCTGGTGGTTCGAACATGTTATTTTTAGCGCACTGTAGTAGATAGTTATATTTATAAATCGAAACTATCAAGTGTCGAAGCCTGTTCTAGATAAGTTGACTGGATGATGAGGACATTAGCACTGGTACTTGGAGTGTGACCAAGACCCCCTCCCTCACCTCCGCAGTCGTCTGCTACAACCCACTGACCCTCTGAAAGAACCCTCACACATTTTCCGAAAAACAAAGAACTTTTCATATGATGTATTGTACATATAAAGGTGTTTATCTCAATGGGTGGGGAAAATTTCCCTGTCTGCTTCAACGCTTTTGAATTTGGCAGCTCTCAGACAATTTCATTAAACCTGATATCAACGGACGCAGAAAAGATTGTGCTTCCCCATGATATATATCTTCTTACCATTCCTGATATAGGGTTACAATTTAGTGAGTACTAAAACGAGTCGTTACCGACACAAACAATCGCTCTGTTCTGAAGTGAAAGTAACTTAGCATTCCATTTGTGATACACATAAAATTCTGTCTCTATAAAACAAACTAAACAAAACAACTAACCTGTATAAATGATATCAAATTCCATATAACGAAACAGCAAGAGCCATATTTTTCAAAGCACTTGTTAAGAAAGTTCCGTAAAGATACCAAATTTTATCACACGACAATAGGCGGGTGAATATGGAGACGCCGACCTTCTCAGGATACTGTAAGATTATTCACGGTCGCGTACGACCTCATGGTCCAACCTAAGTCTGCAGTCTGACATCTGCTAATAGTCTGTACCAGAGGTAGGTTAAACAATAACTATAAAATTATGAACAATGCCATGGAACGCCCTTTCCAGTAATGTATCAGCCGTGTCAGCGCTATATATGCTACATAATGCTTAAGAAAGCCTGGTTGCTTGGGTGTTTGAATGGGCGAGACGTCTTCACTGCCCATCCAGGCTAGCTGTGCTGAAAAGATGTCGAAGTCATGGACTAGTAGTACGTTTCCGCAAATAGAGGTATGTACAGTCGCTGAGGACCCGGAGTGCCACCGTTAGTGATTGGCTGATATCTACTTCAAGGGTACGACCCCCTCTACCGCTATCCCATTAATATCATATGGAATGTTATGTGATAATATGGTTAAAAGTTTCGTGCCTTTTCAATACTGCACTTCGCGGTTACCTACGTTTGGGTTGACTATGAGCAGATCTTCTCCGAAATGACTCGAAACCGATACAATTCCATTATAAGACCAAACTCGCTTTCCATAGCTACCTTCATACCTTCATACTTCATATACTTGGACAGGGCACCTACATCTTTTGCAGACTAAGGCGTCAAGTTTGACATCGTTTCATCCGGGCTAGTGTTGGTATCGCCTTTATCCTTTCGAGAGCCGTACACATGTTTGGCTTTCCATAGAAACAACAGTTACCGTACAGAACATGTTTGTCTATATGAATTTAATTCAATTTAAGCCACTCTGTGATTGGTCTATACCACAACTGACTGTGACCTACCTCTGTTGTAGACTATAAGCAGACGTCTGACATTTTCGCCGCAGACTATGGTTCGACATTGAGGCAGTGACAGCTTATCCCTAGGGTGTCACCTTAGACAACTATAGAATACCCTATATAGACCCAAGACAAAACCTCCTGGTTACTTCACTGCCTCTGTTGACGGATACCTTCACCGTGTGCAAAATATGACCGCGAGTTTTGCATCTTTGCAGCCTAGTTAAGTATAGTAGGGAATGCCCTACCCAAGACCAAGGACCTGCATCCTCTCATCCACATTCTTGTAAGACTATATAGAAACATGTATATAGTGCTTACACGACAAAAGGGCCTGTATAATTATATATTAGTATTTAAGTGCCAGTCGGGCTAGGTTGGGTAGGGAATGCGCTATGCGGTGTCGGGAGTGCGGTACCGATGTTCAAGCAACATCTCCATCGCGCTCTCGTAAGCTAATACAGAATATGTAGTTCTAATACTTGAAACCGTTTCGTGCCTTCTTAATAAAACGACGTCTGATGTAAACTATGAGCAGAAGTCTGACACCTTCTACGTAGACTATGGCTCGACAATTAGGTCGCTATCGCTTGTTCTCTTTTGTGTCCCCTTGAACATGGACAACTACATAAATATATTCTTAATAAAAAGAAAACAAACTTCAGTTTCACAACGTGTTTCGACTTTTAATCAAAGTTTCATCAAGTGAAACAAAAAAATTAGGAAGTGAGTAACGTAACGTTATGGCATCACTGCAATGACGTTACAAATTGGCGTTCAGTTTTTTGCATGAAGTTAACATAAAATTATGTGAAAAATTTACATAATGTTATACAACAAAAATTTAAGCATTAATATGATGTTACATAGTTACATGTCATAATAAATAACAAAATAGTGCAGGATATAACAGATGCTAAGTCACTGCGGACAACTAAATAGCACGTAAATGAAAAACAGCTTCAACTGTTACACAGTACTACTTTGTCAACGAAATTGTCGAAAGGAAAGCAGATAAGCAAAGTATTAAGTACAAATAATAGCATATATAATATGACATGGAAGGCTTATTATTCCACATTATATAAGGTAAAAGAGGTAAAAGAGGCGTTCATTACTATCCTCCTTACCTTGAGTAACGGGTACAAGAATATGCTGAACGAATACCCCAAATCAATCACAAAACAGTTTATTAATTTAAGATATGAAATGGTTTTAGATTAGCTATGAATATCTCTCTGTCGTATGTTTTACATTTAAATCCCGTTAGCACTTAGGATGTAAAATTACTTGTAGCTCTTATATGACCAGGAAAGAAATCTTACTGACGAAACTGACAGATATCTGTTAGAAAAACATGCTTAAGTTGCCTTTTCAGTTCGAAGTACATGCTATATATATAGCAGGATTTTTCAACGGCTTTTGCAAAACAATAAGAAACGTTGTCTGACAGCAGCGACACAATTATAAAAGAACTGTATATGTCAACATTGTTGTAGACTAAATAGAACACAATTGTATCATTATTCTATCCGTAAACTCATTATGTTTTATGAGTATCTGAAGTGCTAATGGGACTTTAAATGGCAAGGCCTCATCATGTATGTCAGATCTGTTAACATCTTGTTGCCTTGCATAGTTTACATTCTCTTCTTTACAGGGAGGCATTACTGAAAATCGACACTTTTGGTTTAAATTCTGCATTCTTTTTCATATTCTTTAAAACTAAAACTGCGCAAAATGCACGGTATCTTTTAAATCAAATTCTAAAATGTCACACCATGATATATTCCAATCAAAGGTGAAGTCATTATAAAAATAGCATAAGAAAGAAAAAGCATATTAGGAACAACACACTTTAAAAGGAGAGAGTGCAACATTATTACTTTATAGATTTTTGTAAAATACTAAAACACATATTTTCTCGCAAACACTTCGGATATTTTTGTACTAAAACACAGGTGCCATTCTCTCGTCACCCAGTTCACTGCAATCAGAAGAGTAGGGCAATTTACATTTATAAGGGAAATACTTCAATCTGTGACATTGAATTATGATCTAGTGACCTTAAATTATTATATGCACCACTACATACTATAGGGAGTCTTATGCAATTTTGGGAGCTTTTTACGTGATGAGACACGGTTGAAGTTTTACTAACAGATCCCTGTAACCTTGACATTTGATCATGATACCACGAAGTATGATATACGCATCTGGACAGCTTGTTGATCCTTCCTGCCAACTCTTATCAGAATCGATCTAGACGTTTGGAAGACAGAGTGCAAACGATTTGTTATTAAACAGAGCTCTATTGACCTTGACCTTTGATATAGTGATAACTAGAGGTTATAATTGTCATTCCAGCATGATTTTTTCAACATCCAGCACGGGTTTAGAAGATAAAGTGTATACTTGTTTTTTTTTGCTATTTACTTGACCTTTGATGTAGTGACCCTATATTCTAATATGCATGACGAGACTTCATACTGGTACTCTTTCCAAACTGACCAAAACCCAGCAAGAGGTTTGAGAGCTGAAGCGCGGACAGCATTTTCTATTTACATAAATATTACCTTGACCTTTAACATAGTAATTCCAAATGATATTGTGCACAACTACATTTTATACTAATGCTTTCTGTCAAGTCAATGGAAGCACCTCCAAGGCAAAAAAGAGAGAAGGACAGACAGACTAAAACTAAGGGTAAATCAATAATTCTTCGCCTGGAGGGGGCGGCGATATATTTAACATAAGTGTCATCAATGAAAAAGACATCTGCAACTAAATGTCCGCTAGATATCGTAAGTAGCCTGTTTTTCCATTTAAGGACAAAGCATCAGTTTTATTTCGTATGTCTTTCCTGTGTTGCACGTTGATATTCAGAATATTGGACACATTTGTTATAGTCTACCTCTCCGAGTTCTTTTTTTGCATATTCCTGTCCATATTGTTTCACATAGTACTTAAAAAACCACATATTATTTGGTTCAGAAGGGGGGTTTTGAAATGCTGACGTATTTTGTACGCCACTTGTTGCTTTATGAAATGTCAAGTCATTCAGAATACCTCGTTGGTCAGTAGTCGTGGGTGTTGCAACAGCCATTTGCTCTGTAGATGGCATGTTTTGCATTGTAGATGGAAATGCATTGTCATAGATACCACTGGATCCTGTAATGGTTCTTGAAAAATTGGTCGTGTCTGTTCTAGGTGCCGGTCGATAGCTTCTTTCCATCGCGTGTGATGGTGTTTGGTTACACGAGACATTACTTACTGGTATAGTAGATCCAGGTCTAGCATTTGCAGAAGTGTCTGACGTCGATATTTTCTTTGCTTGTGCGACGCCCTTTGCAAGTAGTGGGCCATTCTCGTGAAGGTAAAGCGGAGGCCAAACGATATAGTCGAAATATGCACCTGTTTGTGTATATGGCCTGTATACTGCGGTATCGAACGTTTCTAGAGCAGTGGTCTCCCTCTTTCCCAATTCGACTGGAGGATCTTGTACCGACATAAACCAGCACAGTTGCAAGCATGTTTGTACAAACGGTTCTACCTGTGTATGCTTTACCTTTTGGTATAAGGAAGCGTCCATTGACTGTACTTTCGCCATATAAAGCTGAAATATAAAACTTTTATTACCGGAAATATTGTTCATGTATAGAATGCAATTTAATATATTGGCTTTTCATTCTTTTCTATTACATGCTAATTTGTTCCTCATTATTCGAAAAGGAAACTAATGCTTCAAAAACCTTCTAGTACGTAATTCTTTTAAAATACCATCAAAGTTGATTAGAATTTCATTTTTTTGCGGTTGCACCCCGCGTAGTAAAGTAAATTGATGATTATTTTACCATTTGTTCCAAAATTATATGACATAACATGAATATTAACAATTGATGTTCTTTTGTTAAAGAACGCATTGTCTCACCTGGAACACGGCATCTGTTGCCTCACCTGCAGTAGCTCGTCTAAAATCTTTCAACTGTTTATTGAAGTCCGGAGACATCTGATTGCCCTGTAAACATGTCACTGTAGTTAACTTGCAATAATAGTCAAACCGTGACTGAATGATACAATTATTGTGTCATACACATGGTATCGCAGTTTGGAAAGATGTGTAAGTGCATCTTGAGTAAATGCTTGATATTTATGAAAGCAAATACGTTTAAGAGAATAAAAAGTAAAAACTTGTAAATAAAACTAAATAATATCTATGGTTTACGAAGCTAAGAGTACAGCACAGTTACCCGTGTAAATTTAGAACTTTTACATGCGTTTTCTTTGTGAAACAACACGTAAGGAGGAAGTAAAACCATATGTTTTTCATGAATAGTATGGTATTTGCTACCACCACGTACAAAATATTGAATGTTAACGTAAGCGGTGCTCAAATTTATTGGCGAGATAAAAAGTTCAGGTTTGTTGTGACTTAGAGCCAAAAACGAGAATATGTGTGAATTATCTGTGGAATACAGTACTGGTTCTACTATATTAATGAACGATTTCAACCACTTTCACATTTAATTTCGTTATGACAGAATGAAATATTATTTGCATAATGAAAATTGAAGTGTCAATTATTGGAACAGGCTACTGGATTAACGACAGTAAAACGAAATTTAAGCTATTTACTGTACAATTTTTGTATGTTTAAAACCGAAACCGAAAACGAAACTCTCAATACTTGAACATATTATTAGGTGCGCAATTTCAAAATGTAATAAATATTCCTCCATGGTTTTATCCCTCTTTAATCAAACGCAATTTCACATATTAAATCATGCATAAATTATCACTTTAGGATCTTCAATGCTATTTTTAATTCATTCATATGAAGTTTTATGAATTACTTCCCGGTATTCAAATTATAAGTTTCATGTGATAGAGAACGGGCGACATGAACGGACAAGGAAGTATCTGGTACACAACTGTGGATGCCTGTCCATAGTAGAATCCACATGAATTCGTTGTCAATAATGTCTGAACGACTATAATTTCATTTCAAAAGATGGTTGACTACGACTTTCGTTCTATCTGTAGGAAGAACTCACTACTTAACTTTACAAAGTTTTTGAACCTAGAAATATTGCGTGGCTCTTTTTGAAGGTATGCATAACATATGACCCTTCTACAATGACGGTCTTAAGAAAGGAAATACACAGGACAGTCAATCAGTGGAACGAATAAGCAAAAGGAATGTATTAGCCCTCTGCCTTTTATTTTAGTTTGGGCAGTAATGATATTTTTTGACGAAATACCAAATTTTTTTTTGTAAATATTTTGTGTGGAAATGATTAATACAGACCTGTTGATACGTCATCAAGACGACTTTTGTGAGTTGCTTTGCCTGTGAGTCTGCTACACCTCCACAAAAAACTCGCATATCCTGCAAATGATAAATAGAGGATATTTGTTTTTTTTTTGAGTGGATATGGAATATATCTCACCGACAAGTGATACAATTGTAATATTGTCACGAGCGCAAAGCGCGAGTTAAATGTGAAAATTGTATCACTTTGAATTGAGATATATTCCATATCCGATTAAAACAAACACATTTTCTTTTTATTTTATGCCAGATATTTAAACAAAAGCAAAATGTATGCAGTACATAAAAAAGTATACACACTGTGACTGATACGAAATCTATATCATCACTCTATATTTCACTGATATGACACAGTATTTCATTAGTTAGCATGAAATAAATGATCAAAGCACTATATCCAATGTACACTTACTGATGTTTACTGTACGTTATTGACAAGTCAAAGTTAAATGTATGTCGTTTATGTATTAGATAGAGTACTGTTTGCGAGAATAATTATGTTATTTCGAGGGGCGTAGCCCCCGAGAAATGACGTAATTATTTGAGCAAACAGTCACTCTATCTGATTTGTATTATGGCACGTTGATAATGGCACGTACACCATCATGTACATTTTGATTGACAGCTCACAGGCCCCGAAACATCGTGTGACGTAACAAAGTGGGTTAGGTCACGTTAATATTGTTTGGTCACTCCGATCTTTGTCAGTTCCCTTAAAAAAAGAACGCTAAGAAGGATAGATGAACACTGCATTATGCATATTTTAGAATTGCAGGATAATGTTTTGTTACAGATGAACTTGAATTCAGTCAATTAGAAGAATTAGACGATATCATTCTTTCACAAGTTCCTTTAGATCATATGCCGACGACATCATGCTTTCACAAATGAAAACTGCATGATATAAACTGCTCGGGAGACTCGTGTTTCGAGTTCGTGTATATGTATGTCCACCCTTCCATTCCTCTTTTAACATTTAAGTTTAAGTCATTTTACAGAGCTACATCTTTCTTTTGGCAATTGTTGCTTGTTTTTTTTTTTGAAAAAAATCTGAAAAGTGTTCTCTATTGCAGATAGATCATGTGCTCTATTGTAGATAGAGACCGGTCTAAGCTCCGCCCCCACACACAATGCAAATTATCACAAATACAGTACAGTGTTTTCCTATACAAATTTGCAGTAGCCATGATACAAATATCATTGGAGTCGCTTTCACTTAAATGCTAATCAAATGAAAGCCATTCTATTGTTTTAGTTTAATTTTATATCAAGACATACCTGCAACAATGTAAGAAGAATATTAATTCCTGTTATTTCATCTGTATCCTCTATAAAAACTTCAAAAGCATCTGTCCATTGGTTATCATACAGCTCGGAGTATTTCTCTGCAAGTTTCGTAGGTCTGTTCATGTCACTTAGATCTGCTATGTCTGGATTGTTGTCAGACAGCTTGCTTCCCATCAGACGACTCAGTCTGAAAAAAGAATGAGATGACTTTTACTTCAAAACTTACAAACATATAAAACAAACAGTGTGTTCACCTATTTTGACTGGAAATTTCATTTTCTCTATTCACGCCAGATGCATGTGTAGCAATTGTTCGATAAGGGATATGAATATGCACTATTTTCTCTGATTAAAATTCTTTTAGAGAAGCGTATCAGTTAGAAGCAAAATGAAAACATAATTTTCTTTTAATCTAGCATTGAACATTGAACGGTAACTGATGTGTATCGCCGTTAATATAGAATATTTGCTTATAGCCTCAATCTAATTTGAAATCAAAGTTATCACGCGACTAACCGACAATACAGTGCTTATATAACTGTTTACCGTTTCTTTGATTCTGTAAGTTCGGCTTCAAGTTTCCATTTCTCTTGTTGAATTTTCTGGTTATTTCTCTTGTATTCCTCATTTTGTTGCTTCAGGTCTCTTATCTCTATCATATTTGTCACAGTTTTCTTCCGTTCTTCTTCATGTGCGTTTTTAAAACTGTCCATGTCACGTTTGAATGTGTCCCTTTCTTTTTGCAAATCGTTTCCTTTCCTGCGTAAGGCCCCATTCTCATCGACCTCTTTGTTGAAGGCAACCTCAATATTTCGTAATGTTTCATTCCGCTCGTCCAAAAGTTTCGTTAGCCTAGCATTTTCCAGTTGTACGTCTGAAGATGTGGATACTTGACTCTCTACTTCTCTTTTTTTTGCTTTCAGAATGTTGTTCTCTCCTAACAAACGCTTACAGTTTTGCTCGTAAGCCCCGCGTTCTTTTTTCAACTGTTCCAGTTGTTTTTCTAACGATTCAATTTTACTAACAAACTCGGTCTCTGAAGTTGATGTTTGAACTGGGTTAGAAGCAGTTACGCGTTCTCGGAGCAGTTTATTTTCCTCTCTCAGCTGTTGTATATTTTCCTGCCTAGATGTTTGTTCTGCTTTGAACGATTCTAAAAGAGGTCCAAGTGTCTCAATGGCGTCTGTAAGTTGCATTGTTGTGTCTAATTTTGGTAGCTCCCTGTGACTTCTGTCATGTTCTGTGTGAGCTGAACACATAGGACTCCCGGCTTCTCGACTTAAAGAAAAATGTATTTATCATGTTTCGCGTCTTTAGTCAAGCTAACATTGAATTGTCCGAAATATTTCCAACTTTATATTTTTATAATTAAATATTTGTGTTTTAAAAAAATAAAAAAAAAAAAAAAAAAAATTAAAAAACCTTTTTTTTTTTTAAAAAAAAAATTCCCCCCCCCCTTTTTTTATTAAAATAAATTAAAAAAATCCCTCCCCTCTTTTCCCTTTTTTTTTTTTTTTAAAAAAAAAAACTCTCCCTTCCCCTTTAAAAAAAAAAATTTTTTATTTATTATCCCCCCCCCCCCCCCAATTAAAAAAAAAAAAAAAAAAAAAATTTTCTCCTATCCCCCCCCTCTTATAAAAAAAAAAAAAAAATTTTCTCCCCCCCCCCCCCCCCCTTTTTTATTTTTTTTTTTTTCCCCCCCCCCCCCCCCCCCCCCCAATATTTTTATTAAATTTTTATAAAAATAACCCCCCCCCCCCCCCCCCCCCCCCAACAATTTTTTTTTTCTTTTTTTTTTTTTTTTTTTTTTTTTAAAAAAAAAAAAAAAAAAAAAAAAAAAAAAAAAAACAAAAACCCCCCCCCCCCCCCCCCCCCCCCCCCCCCCCCCCCCCCCCCCCCCCCCCCCCCCCCCCCCCCCCCCCCCCCCCCCCCCCCCCCCCCCCCCCCCCACCGAAAACATGCATTTAATCACGAATCAAAGTCGATAATTAAAGTCACGGTTACTAACTAATGATAAAAAACTGTTATCCTATCTAGGCATTGAAAATGGGAATAATACTCGACACTTTTAATTTAAACATTGATAAAAATGCTGATAAAATACATTTTGATACATACTAAACATTTTAAACGTCACACGACTATTGCATTTTGTTAGATGACGGAGGAGTTTGACATCTAACATGTGTAGGTAAAAACTTAAAAGGTATACATTATGTCACATATATAGTGCGGACAGCGATCGAGAGCCAATCTCAAAATATCAAAAATGGTACAGTCTGACCAAGACTCACCTCTTACAGGGCAACTGCCACTAATACACTTCCTCTTGACTAAATCTACATTTAAGAATAAACCTCGCGAAAATTTAGTAAAGTTCTGTACAAATGAACACTGTAGATTTAGTCAATATTGCAAAGAGCTAAAAACATTTTACCCCGTCACGGGGAATAAATATCAACTGAAAACCTTAAGAATGCATCATTTTTGTACTTGGTAACAAATAAAAAAGGAATATATTATTTTCCAATCCAAATGACGACTACAAAGTCATTGCAAAACTGCAAAAAAAAAACAAAAAAAGCTAACAACTGAGGTGAAACTGACTGACTGAGTGGGTGTGTTTTATCCTCGGTACTTGACTTTTGTCATATGACCGAGCGTAAACTGACGCAAAATGTGTGTAATTAGAATCAATCGTTGGTACTGGATAATCCATATGACTAGACGCGAAACGTATCGTATATAAGGGATTCATCGTTGGTACCGGTTTCCCATAAGACCAGTTTCGGAGGATAGTGCAAGATACAGAAAGCGTCCCAATTCCAGAGACACGCCTGGTTCTTATACATGTCAGGTGTATAGCACCCATACATTGGGCCTCGGTTTTTAAGTCTCATCCGAAAGACTGTTAGTAATTTTAGTTGGTCAGCCTCGGGAATCGAACCCACTACCGCGAGATTACAAGTCTCGTGCTCTACCTATTGAGCTAACCGCGAAATCTATCTATATTAGTTTTTGTTAGTCCCCTAGGCCTTAGTTAGCATTCCACATTTCAAACACTGCAAGAAATTTAACTGTGCTATGTGCGAATAACAACTGTAAACATGCGCTATGCGAAAGTAGTGCAAGACAGACCAGATCAATCTTCTGTTTGAATGTCGCATATGATAAGAACATATTACAAATAAAAAGAGTACATACAACTTCAAACGATTGCAGGAAGGTATATAGCTTACGGGCTGCATTTCACATTTTTTTCTGTTTTAGAAATTAATGCGCTGTTAGCTGATTACGGAAGATAATCATATGCATATCACGGAAAAGTACGGATATTTACGGAAACGTACGGAGCTCGATATAAGAATTTGTAGTTTTATTTTCCCTTAAAGTTGTACAAAGCGCAGATCGAATTATTTTTATTGGCTTAAACAATTTATAATGTTGACTATGTGATTATTTTTCATTTAACGTACGTTTTATAATAAAACAAACTTCCCTGCCACCCATACATGTGTGAATCATTCATATGAATTTTGTCCTCAGCACATTTCGACCCGCGCTTTAGGTAAGGTTAAGCGCAAAACACGTAGGTCAAAAGTTGTTTTTCGGGGAGTCAACCTACAGCCCCCAGGCCTTCAGCGCTCACAGCGCTTTGATTTATTGTTGGTACCGGTTTCCCATATGACCAACGCCCCCAGAAGAGGTTAGCTATTTTAGGTTTCGGAAGAGACTGCAAAATACAGAAAGCGTCCCAATTCCAGAGACACCCCTGGTTCTTTTAAACATGCCAGGTGTATAGCACCCATACATGGGACCTCGGTGTTTGCCTCATCCGAAAGACTGTTAGTAACTTTAGTTGGTCAACCCAGGGAATCGAACCCGCTACCTCGAGATTACAAGTCTCGTGCTCTACCGATTGAGCTAACCGGGCTGACATTAACCGCGAAAGCTGTGTTAAGTTTCCTAAATAGCTAAACGTAACCAATGAAAGAGAATGATACATGCAAATAATTTATACCATTCAATGAAATTCTGAAAAAGAAATCAAAGTTTTACGCAATCAAAATAAATAAGTAGAGATGTCGTCGTTATAACATAGTTTGGATAATGTGACTGTGACGTAACAGATATATGTTTACAAGCATTGCGTAAACAGGTAGAGCATGTTTATAGAAAAGGGTTATAGGCTTTAAAATACATGAACGTACGGTAGAATGGTGCGTTAGTGCAGTGGGTAGGGCGCTGGGTGTCTACAATAAAGATTTTAAGGGCTTGTTCGATCCTCATCGAAGCTTGATATTTTTTTTCCATTGACTTATTTCAGTATTACTTCAGGTAAAATTTTAATTGTGTAGATGTATGCTTCTTTTCAATCTTTTTAGACAATAAACAATAAACGAAAGTAAAATGACTAAAACTTTGAAAGATTCTATAACCATTTCAAGCATGAACATTTCGTGCTTACTAGCATCTCGTGTAATGGAATATGTACATTGAACTAGTATTACTAAAACTACGATGATTTGACCAAGACAATTCTTCAGCAAGTAATGAAGGTACATGACATTGTTCCTTTGAATTATCTAAAAAGGCAAAATTTGGTTTAATGTGTTCTAAGTACAGTCAGAAAAACATGAATTTAAATGATTATAGAAGTAAACATATCAATGAAACAAAAAAAAGAAGAAATAAATAAAAACTATCTTACTGAAAAAAGAGAGTAAAAATTTGAATGTACAAGTCCCAATATGAACTCATGTTCGACACAACCAAAATAACGTAACCTACTGCACTATAGTGACCGCGACTGCATATAGTGTACAATAATGATATATATTGACATTAATTACGCCTAGTGCTCTCCCTTGTAATAAGATAACGTGTTTACCCGATAAAAGTAGACTCTTCTGTTGCGTCATTGTAAAATTATCCTAACCGGACAGTAATTTACTAGTTTTATAACGTTTCTATACTGTTATGATTATCTAAATATCTGAAACACACACAAAAAAATCTGTCAAAGTTCAACCTTTTCCATTGGTTTACTGTAAATCAATTTTTAATCATGACACACACACACAAATTATACACCAGTAATTATGTATCGGTTAATGTTCATTCTGGTGTATTTACGAAAATAAATTGGTCTGGCGCGGCGCATGCCGCGCGACCAATTTATTGTAGTAAATGCATCAGAATGAACATTAACCTACTTAGTGCTTGAAATTATTTTTGTAAATCTGCAGTATTTCCCAATTTACTGACTCTGTATATAAATACTGATTAACCCAAGTTAAAGTGTAGCGAATACTGCGTTGCGATTGGGCAAAAAATAATTTCAAACACTAAAGTTGGTATGTTGATATAAAATAAGGTAGATATATGTCGCTACTTGACGAATAGTTAGTTATTTAACTTGTCCGTGTTCATCAATGAAACAATCGGCGAGGTACCTTCACATTATTCATGTTCAAAATATAATTTTGCTGTCTTACAAATTGATAGTTGTATTATACATGCACTCACTTCCTTTTTTCCCATATACATGTAACTATTTAACTTGCTACCAAGTAAAACGAGCATATTATAACTTACTTGTTATACGACATTATTTCCACTATAAAATTCGATGTAAAAATGAATCATTTACGATAAACATTTCTCTACACGGAAGTAAATTACAAATCTAAATCTTCATTAAAGGTAGTTCGCCCACGTTAAAACAGTCAAACACTACGACAACCTAAAGTGTTTTCCTTTGTAAATATATTCACTCAACTGAAACCGGGAATACAGATTTCATGCAAATGCAATGCTCTCTCTCTCTCTCTCTAATATGGGTTGTCTTTAGGTTTAAAACCCTTAAAAGGCCGGAAAAGGCAATATATACAATGAATTAAATAAAAATGACTTTATATGATTAATTAATAAATATTTAATTAATAAAATTAACTGTGCTACGCGTCATGCACAATTGTAGTGAATGACGTTTTAGCTTTACATATATGTTATTTTATCTATATGAATGCCATGTCTTATTGATGTCTGTGTTTACTGATCGTGAATATACCGCAGTAAAATGTTTCCATCCCGATAAACAAATCTATTTCTCTCACATTTTGAGCAGAGAGTGATAAACGTGAACTAGAACTAATTAAAGTAACGAGTACCTTTAAATACTTCCGCCATAGAGTGTTCTACGAAATACTGCTACCAGGAAGAACATTATATCATAGTAAACGACTGTGGGGATCGTGTCAAGCGAGAGAAAACATATCATATTGATATTGTCAGCTACATTTACACAGCAAAAAATAGACATTTGTAATGTTAATAAAGTCAGTTGATGTATACTGAATAAATGTCATTAACAAACGAAGATTTATATTACGTTGGAGCATATATAGGATCGTGCCTTTCTGACATGTTTTTTGTCCTAATTCTACTTTTAAATTAATTGCTGTTACGCTCCAGTGGAAATGGGTGCTTTCAGAGGCGTACTTATGAGGCCCGTAAGCTGACTGACACTCACTCACTTACACACACTGTATAGGTAGCTAGGCTCAGTCGGGTGATTGGTATAGGTTCTACAGCTTGACAATCTATGTGATACTGTTACGCTACAGTGGTAAGAGGTGCTTTCAGATGCATACTTATGAGGCCCGTAAGCTGGCTGACTGACTGACTGTATAGGTAGCTTGGCCGAGTTGGGTGACTGGTATAGGTTCTACAGCTTGACAATCCCCTGGTCCTTAGATGCGGTCACTGGTCACGCCTGACGCCCTGGTGCAGCTAAGCAACTATTCCAGACATAGAGACTGTACTGCTGCTAAAGTCTTCCTCCGAGACTGCAGCCTATGGTTCGCTTTGTATTAGGATTACCGGTCACAGACAGACTTTGATCACAATTTAGCTAGGCAAAACCCTAACTAATAAGCAAGAACTCCAACTAACAACCTAACGGTAGAAGGAGTTGACCAGGGTTGCTACTAGAACTGAACACATCAACAGTTTCATAGATTTCCTTTAATGTTAGATTTTTTTTATATTTTATGATCAATATGAAAGAGCGATAAGAGGGTAACTACAAACACTAGTAGGCTTATAGTAAGAGTGTAGTCACTGTGGTCCCACGACTTAAGACAATTATGTTAACAGTGTACAAAACATTAACTCTTTAATATAAAATAATTGCCCAAGGTATCGTATCTTTAAGTTAAAGAGCTGACAACGATTACTCATTATATCAATAAATACGATTTGTTGTAATTCTGTTTAAAACACAATCATGTCAAAAAATTATTTGTTGAATTAAATTAATAAATACAGGCTGCTACTAATAAAATTAAATATCTTTAAATATATAATTTTAAATAATTAAGATATTATCGTATCAACACCTAACGTGAAAGAAATGCTGTATTGAAAGAAGCGTTCGTATCGTATCGTATATTAGGGCTTTATCGTTGGTACCGGTTTCCCATATGACCAACGCCCCCAGAAGAGGTTAGTTATTTTAGATTTCGGAGGATAGTGCAAGATACAGAAAGCGTCCCGATTCCAGGTTCTTATACATGCCAGGTGTATAGCACCCATACATGGGACCTCGGTTTTAGTCTCATCCGAAAGACTGCTAGTAATTTTAGTTGGTCAGCCCCGGGAATCGAACCCGCTACCCCGAGATTACAAGTCTCGTGCTCTACCGATTGAGCTAACCGGGCTGACAATAACCGCGAAAGCTTCGTTGAAGCTGAACGCAGTATTTATACTAAAACGGGTCACAGCACACAATTGTGAGTGGTGTGCTCACAGTCCATTGTTGGTGGTGAACACCAACTTTCTAACGCTGTGAGGTGTGGGCACACATCAGGTGATTGTAGTACACAAGGCGACTTCAAGGTTTTAACAGTATATGGACATGAAATAATAACATTTCAGAAACGCTTATCAATGTTTCCCACCTATCTGTGATGAACTGGCTATTAGAATCCCAGAGGTAGTCTCGCGTGTATCGGTGCTATACACCGGGCATGTAAAAGAATCAAGGTGTCTATTCGTAAAAGAGCTAAGGTCTGGTACCCGGATTCCCTTGTATCTGCTTCAATCTGTCTTTTAAAAAAGGACCACAATGGAAATAAGAGCTTGCTCTTTATTGTCTTATCCTTGCTACTTGGTACTGAAAAAAAAAAACATACATACAGACGCCATTGTGCTTGTTTAGCGACTGGTAATAGTGAAAAACAGTATGGATAATTCTATACTCAGTACCCTTTTAGTCGTTGCTGATTGGCTTTGGACGAAGTTTATTATTGTTCATGTACAAAAAAGTTTTTTCCCATCTCTCCCTCTGAAAAGTAGTATTTGCCGCGTAATATTGGCAAACCAATGTTAAGGGTTGGAGGTGAACGTCTTGAAAACTATTTACAAAAATTCTTTGCAACTGCCAGAAGTAACTTGACCAAACTTGGCCCTGTTTCATCTATATAAGAGAATACATTGCTACATTTTTCTGCCGCAGTCAGAACTTACGACTGTTTTTTTTTCTACAAAATACAAATTGAGATGACATTCTAGTGCTACACGTATTAACGCAGTTTTAAAGTACATACATTACTTCCACACACGTACATCGCGTTTATATTTACATAATTATTCTGATGCAATCAATTAGCTAGCATTCCTTTCTGACTAGAGTAATTTCTTCCAGTTTGAGATCATTAGCCGCTTTCTAGCCTTTTAAAAAGTCAACCTTGTGATGTCTTTATTGATAACTGCTGAAAATAGGGCTAGAACTGGCAGTGCCGAAGTGGGCTCAAATATAATTAACACATTTTCCTCGGCCAGAATGATGCGCAGATACAAATAGATTTTTTGTCGGAGGCTATTAAATAGCAGCGCTATTTACTAACTGTTACCAACTTTCAATTCTAGCGGGCCGGTTGTTTAAGTGTATTTCCCATATGGTCAACAGCCATTGGACGCTTCGATAAGAACTCTGTGCGGAAGAAAGTTAAAACAAGTTTTACAATAAGAAGCGTCCAAGCAAAGGATGGTCAGGTAGCCATCTGATTCATGATAACGCCTCCTCTGACAGGAGCGAGTATGCTAATTCTTTCATGGCGTCTGAAAACGTGCATGTTGTAAACATCCGCCTTACTCACAAGGACCTGAGTCCATGCGACTTCTTTGTATTTCTAAAGCTTAAGAATTTGCTTTCTAGGAAGAAATATAAGTCCAGATGTTGTCATAGCATTGCTATATACCAGTGTCTCTAACAGATACCTAGAGAATACTTTCTAACCGCATATCACGACTGGGTAAAAAGGTTAGAAAAATGTGTTTCGGTAAAGGGGGAACACTGAAGGTTTACAAATATTTTTTAAAAACGCTGTCCTTCAGAAATCAAACCCCAGTAACAATTTTTTTTGCAGGACCCTCGTATTATGTAGTAACCCCGCCTACCCCAATCCATACAGCTTCAGACCGAGGGGTCAGATAAAAATATGTGCATGACAGTGCCAGTTGCACACAATACTTTAACTAGGAATTTCTAAGTACAAATCAAAAAACATTTTCACAGGGATATCTTCTCTTGCTTACAGATAGGTGTAATAATGGTACATATGTAATCTAACTGCCAAAGTAATATCTCAAATGGAAAAGTCAACAAGTGGACAAGAATAAAAAATGAAACTGAGTTTCTTAGTCGAAAAGGGCTATAATTTATTTTTGAAATCCTTGTCAGAGTTACCTTCCCCTGCCTATGTTTGGGGATTACTGGTACGAAAAACTTAACCGATATCTGTGATATAGGTGTAAATATACTAAATACATTTCCATACACTTACATTATAAGATGTTCGGCAAGTGCGACTACCAAAACTCTCGACGACTGCTGAAATGCATATTATTAACACATGTGTACCCTTATTGTTAATGTAAAATGTAGTTGCTATGACATGCACTCGTTAAAGATAAAATACTGCATTTGCTTTCTTTTATTATTTATGGTTTGAAATCGTTGCTATAGGAGTTTAACGCCCATTCCAATCGTGTTTTGGTCATTTAAACTGGCAGGCAGGTTACCTAACGTTCCTGAGAACAACCAGTACTAGATTCCTATTCTCCGTAAGAATCTGCCAACTTCCTCACCTAAAGATACATGGTCAGTAGCAGGGACCGAACCAATGGGCCTAATCTACTAGAGGCTGCATTGATTTTAAGTCGGCGACTATAACCACTCGACCTCGGAGGCGGATCTGGTCGGACAACATTATATAATAATGACCTGTATTTAATGTTTTATGATGTAAGCATATGTCCATTACGGAAGCATAATGCACCACCACTTAATTTTCGGGATTAATAAAATTGCGTGAAGTAATAGAGAATTTCATGCTGAGTGCCAAGAAGGTCGTGTTTCGTTTTTCTGAAGGAAAATTATTACATTGTACTTCTTCAAAAAGTCTAAAGCATAAGTACGTCATACCTTGGGGGATTTTGAAATAATTAAAAAAAACAGCAACATAACGTTAGTTATGTGATTAAAATAAATGAATAGTAAGAAACCAAAACACAGGTACTGTTAGCGAAGTATTGACACGAAGCATCAGTCTTTTTCTGTATAAAAATTTCCACTTGTGCTTAGTTTCGCAGTGAGCTCCTTGCTGTCAGCACTTTCAGTGCTTTGATCATGTTTTTCTCCTGGCAAAACGTTCACTAAACCTTTCCCTCCAATTTCCATTAACCACACTGTATAAATGACGGGTATATTTGATATCAGGATCTCTCTGCCTACCAGTTCAATAGTAAATAGTAACCAACCAATCAGAGTGTACAATTCCTATCAGCTATTAAATGACATTTACCCTACTGGTACCAAGCGCTAAGTCAGCCCGGATTGCTCAATCGGTAGAGCACGAGACTTGTAATCTCGAGGTAGCAGGTTCGATTCACGGGGCTGACCAACTAAAAATTACTAACAGTATTTCGGATGAGACTAAAACCGAGGTCCTATGTATGGGTGCTATACACCTGGCATATATAAAGAACCAGGTGTGTCTCTGGAATTCCCCGGGACGCTTTCTGTATCTTGCACTATCCTCCGAAACCTAAAATAACTAACCTCTTCTGGGGGCGTTGGTCATATGGGAAACCGGTACCAACGATAAAGCCCTTATATACGATACGGTACCGAGCGCGATAGACAAAGCAGTACATGGTTCAGATAACCGGATAAGGAAGTCAACGTGAGAATAATAAATCAAAGGACTGAAAGTACTGGAGGATCGATTGTCTCCGAACAGTCTGCACACAGTTTGAGGACAACATAGACTGTACTCGTACATGTGTAAATATCAGGACAACCCTTACACGAGTAAAGTTATAAACTGGAGACACAACTGTCCACTAATTTTGACCTTTAACCATTTGTGTAAACTTTACTTTTGAGATAGGGACCCATGTGCTTACCTTTTGCACTCAGTGACTATGCTCAACTACCCTATGAAGTATCATAGCTGTGGATGGTAGCTTGAAGTAGATTTTGACAAAACTGAACTGAAAATTCATAGTTTTAACAACTTTTAATGTAATTCAAAAGTTATAGGATATGCCCATAGGGTTGGTTGTATTCTGCCAATTGATTGATTCTGATTTAAAGTCGCACTCAACAGCTAAGGTCACATGGCAACTTCAAGCTTTCATGGAGGAGGAAGACTCCGGGTGCCAATTCGGGCATTATTTCAGTCACGAGTGGGCACCTGGGTAGAACCTAGATAGCTTCTAGACATGAAAGAATTCGACCCAAGTAGGGCACGAACCTACAGCGGTGAGGGACAAGTGATCATCAGTCAGTGACCTTAACGACTCGGCCACAGATTCCACTGTATGATGCAAAGCAATTGTCTGAAGTATCAAGGCTTTAATGGGTACCGAGATAGTGAATTTTAAAAAAGATTAACCAGATTTAAGACAACAGTGCCGACTGACGCCAAAAAGGTTATGACAATGGCTCTTCTGTTATTCATAGAAAAGCTAAAATGGATAAATCAATCTTTTGTCATAAATTGATTCAGTATATACCTATTGTAGAACAAGTACTTGCAGCTTACATTAACTATCCCGGTGAGTGGTTCCAAAATACTGCGAATTTCAATATACCGGGTATATTACCCCTAGTCATTACCAGCCTCTCTACCATACTGTTTTAAATTTTCCCAACTTGTCTAAAACAACAACTGAATGTTTTAACAGCAGGTTATTATCTTTCATATTTAATATATATTACACTCAAGTAGTATTTCGTAATAATGATGATATTAATAATAATAATAATAATAATAAAAATAATAAAAATAATCATAATGCTGCTGCTGATGATGAAGATGATGATGATGCTGCTGTTGCTGCTGCTGATTATGATGATGATGCAATATATTTAATGTATGTATGAATGTACCCGCCAAAATTTAGTGTAGCAAAAAAATCATGGTAAAGTTTAAAAGTTTTAGTTACAATACAATACAATGCAATAAATCCTTTTTGTATTCATATTGAGTTAATATCTGTTCTTTGTCTGAATGAATTTGATTTTCCCTTTAGATAATTGCATTTCTGTCTATATTTAAAAATCGTATTCAAGACATGTAGATCTATGTGATTTCTTACAGTTATTCGTACCCAGGTACGAACCGACTTGCAAAATGCGGACATTTTCGTTACATTTTCGGACCACGCATTTACATAAAATACAACAATTACAACGTGTTTAAAGCATAAAATATATTGTCATATTTCAAAAAGACATCTACAAGTGCTTTTGTTAAGTTTATTTGCTGATAAGTTTCAGTTTTACACCAAAAGGCGTATTTTAGACAAGCTGTTAGATGCGCTATAGTGCGACATATCTTTAAAGACACTAAATGACAACTAGTCAGGCCGAATACTTTTGATGATAGAGGTGTTTGCAAGTTACAAAAAAACTCGTTGTTTTTATGTTGAATTCAGAGTTTTGGTAATTTAAAATTCAAGAGTACCAAGTGGTTCCATAATGTGTTACGATGTTCCGATAGTTTATGATCACAAAAAAGGATAAAAGACTTTAAATTATTCGGCCTGACTAGCCGTCTTTTAGTGTCTCCGGTCTGACAAGTTGTTTTCAAAACCGCGTAGTAAAATAGTTCTATACAGAACAGATACCTCGTTGATTCTTTAATTACAAATTATAAGAAAAACAACAAAATATTATTATGCTATTCTGAAATATTTTGAAATTATTTAGATCTGTATAATTTTTGAAACAGAAGACAGTATGATGCACAACAACTGAATATATGGAACTACTTGGTTGTATGTTAAGCGTTCGGCCGTACGGACGTTATACTCTGTTAACATTGGCTAAATTTTAACAATCGATCCAAAAAGGGTAAAATAATTTAAATTAGATCAGCTTGGCCCAAATTGTGATCTATGCAAAACCCTTTAGGTTGTTTAATAATCTGCGGCTCTGTGTATTGTCATTTTACTATCCAAAGAAAAATCACATCATACACCAGGAAATCCGATATAATGATAACTTTTGTTAGAATAATATTACCTTTCAAAATTTCAATCTTGAGTTATGATCAAGAACGAAGCCGAAAACTTAGTAAATGCTTTGAAAACTTGTAAAAAGTGAATTATGCCAAGTTATTTCTCTTATTTAATATATTAAAATGTACGAAGGATTCAATCTTTATTTTTGACTAAGATAGTACAAAAGATTTCAACTGCTTTCTCTATAATCCATGGGAATATAACAGTGATACAGATCCATATAATTTTGTTAAAACTTTGACCATGTTAATTTTAGGTAGTATAAATCAAGGACTAATATCTTTTCAAAAGTTATGATGGTCACCTTAAAGGGTAATATCACTTTAAATAATTGAGATTTTAAAACTATGCCATCTTTAGCACAATCAGTCAAGACAATCACTGAGATGAGTATAGAACATTGATTCGTGTTACATGTCTGCAAACACACAAATGTATCAACACAATAGCAGTTGTGACCGAACATACTTGATTACGAGTTTTTATATTCGACTTATTTGATTTCAGTGAAAGTTTTGAAGATGTGAAGTACTACAGTGTTTGAGTGGTATTCATAATACATGCTTACAGTAAGTATGGCTTATTGTTCAACATGTAATCGTAGTACTCTGCACAGCTATTGTAATGTTCACCAAAACGATCTCTGGTTTCAGGGCTGTTAATTCCATACAATTTTACAATGTCTCGAAATTGAACCCATATCTTGGTTTCTGGTTTCATAGGTCTCCGTACCGAAAACACCTTTTCGTTCTGGGTGCCTACACGGTTTTTGTTAATTGTATCAGCGAGGGGTTGTCCAGGTTCTTTCGTTGTGTAACTAACAGATCTTGAGTTATCAGGTGATACAGTTGTATCTCTTACAACCGACTGCTCATAATTTTGACTTTGAGTGTTGTGCCTGTGTAAATTTGAAGGCTTGCTCTCGTAACCAGGATACTTGCTTTGATCAAAGCCGTCTTTTTTAGGCGAGTGGCGATCCATACTTTGCCGTTCCGGTTCGCTTTCTAGATGATGGTTAGTGTTTGGCATTGTTGTATTTGTTAGTGGCGTTTTTTCTTCGGCTCTTTGTTTCCCTGACGAATTCTGGTGCTTCCTGTATGCCTGAGCGACACCTTTACTTAGCAGAGGACCATCCTTATGTAAATGCAGTGCAGGCCATACAGTATATTCGATATATGGACCAGTCTTGGTGTAGTACTTGTACGTGTTGCTGTCAAATGCCGCCGTAACCGATGGTGCTTCACCAAACACAAGAGGAGGATCCTGTACAGACATCAGCCAACACAGCTCAATGCATCCGCTTACAAAGGGTTGTATTCTCTTGTTCTTCAAGAACGTAGCATACTCTTTAAATTTGACCTCATTTAGACATTTCTAGAATAAGAGAAAAAATACACATAAGGTTAAGTAGAGCTTCATAAATTTTAAAGCGACCGTTATAAGTACCTTACACTACATGTCCATGCCTATAAAAAACTTTATAATACTTACAAATTATTACAGATCCAGATCTACATCACCCACTCGACTTCCATTGAATTTCATTACTTTTACACAGTATGCATCTTATAGAAATTGATCAATACCAGCCCTGCTATGATTTCTTGAGCATTTTGGTAGAGTCGCATTCGACTTAATTCTATGAAAATACATGCATTTAAATACATACATTCTTAACAATTGTTTCTGCGGAAAATATTTCTGATTGTTTACTATATAAGCCATAAACAAAACTGTTGCTATAGGTGCAATGTCTTTTGGTTGAACAATCTTGGTATAGAATCACATAAGAATCGTCCCTCTGTATCACTTTGAAAATGTTACCATTGGTCTCAGAGAATATGTTTAAAATTCACTAAATGGACACATATAGAAAACTAGGTCCTGCCTTCATGGTAACATTATTAGGAATCAACATGGCTTGAACATTGCCAGTAGAGAGTCAAGAAAGAAACGTTTTTGTAAAACTATTTTGGAATCGAAAGTTGTGTAGAACAATCCAAAACACATCCGTGTAATGTTTTATCAAATTCTATCATGTGGTTTAAGAAGAGATATTGTTTAAAAGGAAAATAGTGGTTAGCTATCCACTTTTGTGAGTTGTAACTTTACTTCAAAATTAACAAAATACAACAGGGCCATGATGGCCCTTTATTTAATGCTAACTAATGAAATACTGTGTTATATGAGTGAAATATAGTGATGATATAGATATCATATCAGTCACAGTGTCGGTGATATAGATCTGCCGGAACTACTTTTTTCAGTGGCGCATATACATAATTCTGCTTTTGTTTTAATAGTTAGTATAAAGTAAAAGGAAAATGTGTTTGTTTTGGGTGGGCATGTAATATATCTCAACTCAAAGTGATACAATTTTTCACATTTTAACTCGCGTTCCGCTTTTGAAAATATTACAATGGCATCACTTCTCGATGAGATATATTCCATTTCCACGCAAAACAAACAAATCTCCTCTCTGTATCTCTCACCTGAGTATTACAGCACTTTAAAACAAGGAAATAGATTAAAAGGTAATAATTAATGTCAATCATAGGAATTTTGGAAAACAGTTTGCAAAAACACTAGCTTCAAAAAAAATAAAAAAAGGGACAAAGGTCAAAGTCTGCCAAGATCATAGTTGAAATCTGTATTTAAATCTGTACACATGGTCAAATTTCATAGCTGTAGCTTCGAGAAGAGGAAAATATGTCAGTACGTCAAGATCAGCAAATTACATGAATTCTGAATGCAAAACTGTATATATGGTCCAAATTGCATTGTAAAACTATCCATACAGTGCATACTTCATTGCTGTAGCATAAAATGCATCTTCTATTGCATATGCATGATATTTCTAAAATTTAACACCGTGACCTATTGCTTGACTTGAGATGACATATATCCGTAATCAATATACATTATATATTATGTATATTGCATCAAGATAATCATTCCGACCACATCTTAAGAAGATCCTGTGAAAAATGCAGCACGAATTACATATACCTGTAGAAGGGTTTTCTATTTTCTATGAGCTGACCCGGTGACCAAAACCAAACAGTATTATTCTCAAGTATCTGCTCATTTTGGAACGAAATTATTTTAAAACGTGGGACCCGCTGACCTTGACTTTTGGCCTTGTTAGCCAAGAAGTCCAAACACTTTTTTTCTTAGCAAATAATATCTCTTTAATGTTTGTATCCATAATGAAGCTGAACATTTCACCAAATTTAAAATAAGAAGAGATCACCAGTGTCTGATAACATTAAATATCTGTGAAGCAAGCATTCCTTTGCTAATCCGTGGAAAACATTTATTAATGCAAAATGTTTTACAATAAAGACACAAGCGACAACAATCACGAAGTAAAACAATATAAGCCTACACAATTACATGCCACTACCGTCTACGTGAAATTCGTGTCCTATGTTGACATTTCTTTGACCTTGACCTTTGACTTACTGATCCTAATCTATACAAGTCAGCACATGACCATAGATAGCATACCTATGACTTTAAATGGTCATAACCACTTTTAAGCAGACTGATTTCGATAGAAAAGAGCACATTAGAAATTTAGCCACTCCTCTTTAAAGCAGCAAGGTACATTTTAATACCACACAGTTTTTCATTTTAAAGACTGAGATCCAGGGGAATTATTTTTAATCTGCGTAACCGTAAATATTTGAGATTTTAGTGAGCATACAAAACTACTACGCCCTCACGTCTGGTGACCATAATAAAGTCTGCACGACGCACTGACCTCTAGTTTTAAAGTGGTTGAGAGTGTTAGACACAATTTGCAAAAATAAATTTCCTTACAGGTGATTGGAATGTTAATGTGAAGATTTATCGGAACCTGTATGCATTGCGTATTTATCGTCATCATAATTCAAAGTCAACCTCTTCTAAAAATAGCAATATTGATATCCATGTAAAAGTAACAAACAGATATGCTTTACCTCCTGCACTTCTGGAAGGGTTGTTTCTGCTATTGACTTTCTGAAGTCTTTCAGTTGCTTAGAGACATGCTCCGGAAGACTTCTACCTCTCTAAGAAATGAAACAAGAAATATTGTTAAACCAACAGAAATGTTGGTAGCACAATGTAGTAATTCGTACAGAAACTCTTTTCCTGGAGAGAGCGAGGAAATATGACATACGTATGCAACAACAGTTTTTCAAGTAAATTCATCATAACAAGCTGTCGATGTCAGTCTCATAAAATCATTGTGATTTAGCTCGTGATTGAAACATTAACGTTCTTCTTAGCTGTTACAGTAGTATCAAAAATTAGCCGTATGTGCAAATGTTTGTCTATATTTCCTACCGACTGTTTATAAGTCAATTGAATGGAATCTTCTAAATTTATCTAATGCAAATTTATTTTGACAAGAACATAATACACAGACGGGTACCTTCTACTAGCAGCAGATGTATTTATCAAAATCTGAAATTATACTTCATGGTAACGTTCCTCTTCTCTAACGGATTAACATTACCAAATAATTCAATCCAAAACAAGAGGGCTAAGATGGCTCTATATCGCTCACCTGAGACCCACTTATGACAATATGTGACCAAACTTCAACCCTAAACACGAACATTCTGTTTGACCTTGACAAGACAATCCTTTTCACCTTTTCACCAATTTACATGATGATTGGGTTGTAAATGTCAACTGTATAGCATACACAAGGTTTTTAACCGGGTGACCTAGTTTTTTTACCTCAGATTACCAATATTCAAACTCGACCTACAACAAGACCATCATACTGACCAAGTTTCATGAAAATACAATGAAAAATGCAACCTCTATTGCATACACAAGCGATTTCTGAAATTTGACCCCTTGACCTTGCTTTTGTTTTCAGATCATTCATATTCAAACTCGATCTAGACTGCATTAAGATAATCATTCTAACCAAGTTTAATGAAATTCCAATGACAAATGCAACCTATATTGCATAAACAAGTTTTTTCTATGAGTTGACCCCGTGACCTAGTTTATGACCCCAGAAGACCCATATTCAAACGCGACTTAGATTTTATTAAGGCAGTAGTTCTGACCAAGTTTTATGACGGTCCAATGCAAAATACAATCTATGTTGCATACACAAGGTTTTTCTATGATTAGAGCCCGTGACCTAGTGTTTGACCCCATATGATCCATAATCAAACGCGACCTAGATTTTATCAAGGCAGTCATTCTGACCAAGTTAAATGAAGATCCAGTGAAAAATGCAACCTATATTGCATACACACAGTGTTTTCTATGATATCACCCCGTGACCTAGTTTTTTTACCCCAGTTGACTCATATTCATGGTCATAGACATGGTTAAGTGTGGACAGACAGATGACAGACGACAGACAAGACAGACAGACAGACAGACAGACAACAGTCGATCGAACTTCATGCTCCGGCGGGCTTAAACCTGCAGTAACTTTGAAATAATGTACCGCTTTTCTGAGTCAAAGAAGACAAATTGGCAACAGAAATTATGGTTTGGATACATGGTCTGTACATGCATATTCTGTCATGATCCAACTTTAAGCGACGGTTGCTTGTCATTAAACTCGGCACAAAATAAACTGCTATATAGCCTTTAACTCGATTAAAAGTTATGGTTGCATTCAGTATCCAATGAATTGTGAATGCTTGTAAAACAATTCTTGCTATGATCTGCGTTATATTTTGTACGTGCATGATGATGTAATGACTTACCGTGCGTTTAAGAACAACAGCTTCATGTAATTTCTGTTCTTGATCTGAAGTCAGTTTTTCGCAGTGCGCCTTGATATCCTGTAACAAGAACATGTTTGAAGCAAGATCAATTTATTTTCTGCAAAGGATAAACACAGCGGTCGCCAAAAGCAATGTAAACGGTCTGACTGCATGTAATGAAAAATATCTGTTGCATGTTCACGGTACTTCTTTTCAACGGCAACACAAGAAGACACACCATTTAAGTTAATTCAAAGGTATTTCATAAAGTCATGCTTTTAGGGTTTTAATCTAATCTAATCCATTTAGTGCAACTGATTTAGTTAGAACTTCCATGTTATTATAACATATTGGGATGTTTCAGAGGACTCGCTGTTTTGATGCATTTTTTCAATATTTATGACTTTTAAGAAAGAAGAGCAGAGTCGACCTCAGACTTTGTATCATCATGAGGTTCATTTTCAATGATACTCAGACAAAAGAGATTTGAGAAAAATGCATACATCAGGTTATATCTAAAAGTCTATCTCTTTTCAGTTAGGGCAGTTTCTATACGTTTTGATTTAGAAACATTTGATCAAAGTACTAGGTAAGTGGTAAAAAGGACTACACCTGTTAAGTTTCATTTATGTCAGTTGACTGGAAACATCAGAACCACAATAATGAGTATTGTCAAACATTGCAAAGATGCATGCAAAAGTTTTGATTTGATGTAATGACCTTATCTACTGAACAAGAAAACCTTGGCAAAGTTTCAACAAATATATGCACTAGTTTGACAGTAAATGTCCGACTTCATCGACGTCAGGGCGAGTAGTATAGCTTGCATTTTTTTCAAATTGTGGAGCTAAATTCATATAAATACCATGAGCACTTGAATCAGTGTTCGAATACTCCTCCTTTCGTTATGATAGTGTTCTTCAAACACTTCAAAAGCATCAGTCCATTGGTTGTCATATAACTCAGTGTATTTCTCGGCAAGTTTTGTTGGTCTGTTCTTATCACTCAGATCTGCTATGTCAGGATTGTTGTTTGCCAGTTTGTTACCCATCAAGCGACTAAGACTGAAAGGGTTATAGTTAATTCATAATTTCGTATAACTACCTAGTTATCATTTTCCTAAAATTACAACAAATCTGAAAACTTTCAGACTTCAAGGGAAAAGAGAACTTAAGATATTTTCTAAGAAATAATTGTTGCAATTCATGTTAAAATTAATTACAATGTATTTCTAGTAGTAAGAAAAAGCGTAAAAACTTAAAATCTATTTTAGAAGGAAAATCTTTATCCTACCGTGTTTTAGTTTCTGACAGTTCACTTTCAATTTCTTTCTTCTGTTTTTCTGTACTTTCATAGAGAGTTTGTTTTCGTGATAGCTGTAAGCTGAGCGATTCCCATTCCCTGGAAAATTTGTCCATATCAGTTTCGTGTTGTCTGACCTTTTCCTGTAGTTCTTCAACCTTGTCGTGTTCTGTCTTATACTGAAGAGCTATATCGCTACATTTCTTCCTATACGAGTCTTTAGTTTCTCTCGTCTTTTTGAGCTCTTCTTCAAGCTTGTGTATTTTATCAGCATCTGATGTGTTTGTGGAAAGGTCTTTATACTGCGCTTCCAATCTTTGATTTTCTAATTTCAACTTTTCTAGGTTACCGTGTAGTCTGGCAATGTCTTCTGGCGACTGAAATTACACTTACTAGTGTAAATGCAAATATTATGTCATTAATGAAAAACTAATACACGGGACAGTTTCTCAACTCAACTGATTGAAAATTTCTCAACAAGCAGTCAAATGATCTTTCTATGTCACATAAATGCTATGATTTAAAGATACAAAATGTGCATCCTTATGGTAATCAAAAGCTATTCACACAGTTTCAAATTGTAGTTTTGCATTTGCAACTTTAAACTAGTGTGCCATTTTACCCTCGTGTTGACGGTTTTGAACACACAACTTATGCCGTGAACAACCGTTCAGAAATCCAGAAAGCAGTGGTCGATGTTATAAATGAATAATCACCCTATACTGAACATAAACGTTTCGCGGGTTATAGGATGTACTTATTCTGTACAAGTTTTTGTGTTCAGTCCCATAATGTTAGTGGTCACTGGTCAGCTCAATAAAACAGCCATTTGACATCTTCAAAAACAGTCAATACAGATGTATCTAAATTTGTATGTTAAATACACCTTTATTATTTTTTCTTTAAATGGCCAATTTTGCTTATAATTGGCTGGTTTCTTGAGACAAATTTGACGGACGTAATGTTTTCAGACATCTCGAAGTAACTCTATTTTCTAGAAAGCAAAGATACACAAAAGTGTACAAAATGTATACCCTCATTCTTACAAATAATTAATATTTAGTTGGTTGGTCTTATGATCTTATTATACCTTATTGTTTTGTTTTTGTTTGTCAGAGATATGTTGCTTACTTATATGGCGATTGTGTATATAAAACTATATATATATATATATATATATATATATATATATATATATATATATATAAGTAATTAAATAAAAATGACTTGATATGGCTTTAAAATAATGATTTAATTAACTAAATTAACTGTGCTACGCGTTTCATACAATTCATCAGGCATCATGAATTGTATGAAACGCGTAGCACAGTTAATTTAGTTAATTAAATCATTATTTGAAAGCCATATCAAGTCATTTTTATTTAATTACTTATATATATTGCCTTTTCCGGCATTTAAAGGGTTTTAAACCTTAGGACTATATATATATATATATATATATATATATATATATATATATATATATATATGAAACAATCTATTGACGATTGTAAAACTTATGAATGCATAACTGTCTCGTAGGATACAAAGGCTCTATAAATGTCTGCCATCATATATAAAAACACATTCAAACCCCAAAATGTTTAGGGTAGGAGATAAACATCGTAACACAAAACAAAAAGTAACAACCTATTACCTGAGCCGATACAGATAGTTTTAATGCCTTTATTTCCTTCTTTGACTCCGCAATGACTTCTGGCAGACTTTGCAATGTGGAAAACAATGTCTGCGTGCTTGGCAACGGCACCGATCCTCTACCGCTATCGGGAGTCTCGTCGACTTCCATCCGGTGTTCTCTTGCGGACGACGGACTTTGACGTCCAGAACTATCGTGGTCTGACTGGTAAGTACTTGCAGATGTAGGCCTGTCGACAGTACTCGGGTGTGGCTGGGATGATCCATGATAACTATCAATCTTCGTGGCATGAGTTCTTACTCCATGGTGAGTGGCAGCACCTTGATACAAGGGCTGCCGAGACCCAGTTCCATTTGGGTTTACACTGAAACGAATACAATCTAGTAGTGTAAATAAGTAAATTACTCACTTTTTCTTGTCCTTTTTGTGCCGAAGGCGGACTCCTGGTAGCGTTAGGAATGTTTTCAAGGGTATGTTAGTTGTAACTTGTCAGTATTAAGATTATTTTTACAGTTATTTGGACTTTATACTGCAAGATATGCAGTTAGCTTACCCTAATGCGAACTAATGCAAATTACAAACTAGGATCATTTTGATTTGTGCAGTGACAAGAGAGAATTTGCATGTGTGACTGCGGCAGACGGTTGATATCAAAAACGTAATGCCTACTTCTGTGTAACGGTGACAGACGTTCAATAGCAAGAACTTAATGTTTTACGGTGACAAAAGGTCGATAAAAAAGTAATGTTTTACAGCTGTGTTACGGTGACAAACGGTCGATAATAAAAAAGTAATGTTCTACAGCTGGGTAACGGTGACAAACGGTCGATAATAAAAAAGTGATGTTTTACAGTTGTGTTACTGTGACAAACGGTCGATAATAAAAAAGTAATGTTTTACAGCTGAGTAACGGTGACAAACGGTCGATAATAAAAAAGTAATGTCTTACAGTTGTGTTACGGTGACAAACGGTCGATAATAAAAAAGTAATGTTTTACAGCTGAGTAACGGTGACAAACGGTCGATAATAAAAAAGTAATGTTTTACAGTTGTGTTACGGTGACGAACGGTCGATAATAAAAAAGTAATGTTGTACAGCTGTGTTACGGTGACAAACGGTCGATAATAAAAAAGTAATGTTTTACAGCTGTGTTACGGTGAAAAACGGTCGATAATAAAAAGTAATGTTTTACAGCTGTGTTACGGTGACGAACGGTCGATAATAAAAAAGGTAATGTTTTACAGGTGTGTTACGGTGACGAACGGTCCATAATAAAAAAGTAATGTTTTACAGATGTGTTACGGTGACAAACGGTCGATAATAAAAAAGTAATGTTCTACAGCTGTGTAACGGTGACAAACGGTCGATACTAAACAAGTTATGCTTTACAGCTGTGTTACGGTGACAAACGGTCGATAATAAAAAGGTAATGTTTTACAGCGGTGTAACGGTGACAAACGGCCGATTATATAAAAGCAATGTTTTACATCTGTGTAAAGACAAACGGTCGATAATAAAAAAGTAATGTTCTACAGCTGTGTTACGGTGACGAACGGTCGATAATAAAAAAGTAACGTTTTACAGCTGTGTTACGGTGACAAACGGTCGATAATTAAAAAGTAATGTTTTACAGCTGTGTTACGGTGACAAACGGTCGATAATAACAAGTAATGTTTTACAGTTGTGTTACGGTGACAAACGGTCGATAATAAAAAAGTTATGTTTTACAGCTGTGTTACGGTGACAAACGGTCGATAATAAAAAGTAATGTTCTACAGATGTGTAACGGTGACAAACGGTCGATAACCAAAAGTAATGTTCTACAGCTGTGTTACGGTGACAAACGGTCGATAATAAAAAAGTAATGTGTTACAGCTGAGTAACGGTGACAAACGGTCGATAATAAAAAAGTAATGTCTTACAGTTGTGTTACGGTGACAAACGGTCGATAATAAAAAAGTAATGTTTTACAGCTGAGTAACGGTGACAAACGGTCGATAATAAAAAAGTAATGTTTTACAGTTGTGTTACGGTGACGAACGGTCGATAATAAAAAAGTAATGTTTTACAGCTGTGTTACGGTGACAAACGGTCGATAATAAAAAAGTAATGTTTTACAGCTGTGTTACGGTGACAAACGGTCGATAATAAAAAGTAATGTTTTACAGCTGTGTTACGGTGACGAACGGTCGATAATAAAAAAGTAATGTTCTACAGCTGTGTAACGGTGACGAACGGTCGATAATAAAAAGGTAATGTTTTACAACTGTGTTACGGTGACAAACGGTCGATAATAAAAAGTAATGTTTTACAGCTGTGTAACGGTGACAAACGGTCGATAATAAAAAGGTAATGTTTTACAGCTGTGTAACGGTGACGAACGGTCGATAATAAAAAAGTAATGTTTTACAGCTGTGTTACGGTGACAAACGGTCGATATTAAAAAAAGTTATGTTTTACAGCTGTGTTACGATGACAAACGGTCGATAATAAAAAGGTAATGTTTTACCTCTGTGTAAAGACAAACGGTCAATAATAAAAAAGTAATGTTCTACAGCTGTGTAAAGGTGACAAACGGTCGATAATAAAAAGTAATGTTCTACAGTTGTCTAACGGTGACAAACAGTCGATAATAAAAAAGTAATGTTCTACAGCTGTGTTACGGTGACAAACGGTCCATAATAAAAAAGTAATGTTTTACAGCTGTGTTACGGTGACAAACGGTCGATAATTAAAAAGCAATGTTTTACAGCTGTGTTACGGTGACGAACGGTCGATAATAAAAAAATAATGTTTTACAGCTGTGTAACGGTGACGAACGGTCGATAATAAAAAAGGTAATGTTTTACAGGTGTGTTACGGTGACGAACGGTCCATAATAAAAAAGTAATGTTTTACAGATGTGTTACGGTGACAAACGGTCGATAATAAAAAAGTAATGTTCTACAGCTGTGTAACGGTGACAAACGGTCGATACTAAAAAAGTTATGCTTTACAGCTGTGTTACGGTGACAAACGGTCGATAATAAAAAGGTAAATTTTACAGCGGTGTAACGGTGACAAACGGCCGATAATATAAAAGTAATGTTTTACATCTGTGTAAAGACAAACGGTCGATAATAAAAAAGTAATGTTCTACAGCTGTGTTACGGTGACGAACGGTCGATAATAAAAAAGTAACGTTTTACAGCTGTGTTACGGTGACAAACGGTCGATAATTAAAAAGTAATGTTTTACAGCTGTGTTACGGTGACAAACGGTCGATAATAAAAAGTAATGTTTTACAGCTGTGTAACGGTGACAAACGGTCGATAATAAAAAGGTAATGTTTTACAGCTGTGTAAAGGTGACAAACGGTCGATAATAAAAAGTACTGTTCTACAGTTGTGTGACGGTGACAAACAGTCGATAATAAAAAAGTAATGTTCTACAGCTGTGTTACGGTGACAAACGGTCCATAATAAAAAAGTAATGTTTTACAGCTGTGTTACGGTGACAAACGGTCGATAATTAAAAAGCAATGTTTTACAGCTGTGTAACGGTGACGAACGGTCGATAATAAAAAAGGTAATGTTTTACAGGTGTGTTACGGTGACGAACGGTCCATAATAAAAAAGTAATGTTCTACAGCTGTGTAACGGTGACAAACGGTCGATACTAAAAAAGTTATGCTTTACAGCTGTGTTACGGTGACAAACGGTCGATAATAAAAAGGTAATGTTTTACAGCGGTGTAACGGTGACAAACGGCCGATAATATAAAAGTAATGTTTTACATCTGTGTAAAGACAAACGGTCGATAATAAAAAAGTAATGTTCTACAGCTGTGTTACGGTGACGAACGGTCGATAATAAAAAAGTAACGTTTTACAGCTGTGTTACGGTGACAAACGGTCGATAATTAAAAAGTAATGTTTTACAGCTGTGTTACGGTGACAAACGGTCGATAATAACAAGTAATGTTTTACAGTTGTGTTACGGTGACAAACGGTCGATAATAAAAAAGTTATGTTTTACAGCTGTGTTACGGTGACAAACGGTCGATAATAAAAAGTAATGTTCTACAGATGTGTAACGGTGACAAACGGTCGATAACCAAAAGTAATGTTCTACAACTGTGTTACGTTGACGAACGGTCGATAATAAAAAGTTATGTATTACAGCTGTGTAACGGTGACAAAAGGTCGATAATAAACAGTAATGTTTTACAGCTGTGTTACGGTGACAAACGGTCGATAATAAAAAAGTAATGTTTTTACAGCTGTGTTACGATGACAAACGGTCGATAATAAAAAGTAATGTTTTACAGCTGTGTTACGGTGACAAACGGTCGATAATAAAAAAAGTAATGTTTTACGGCTGTGTTACGGTGACAATCGGTCGATAATAAAAAGTAATGTTCTACAGCTGTGTACCGGTGACAAACGTTCGATAATAAAAAGTAATGTTCTTCAGCTGTGTAACGGTGACAAACGGTCGATAATAAAAAAAGTAATGTTTTACAGCTGTGTTACGGTGACAAACGGTCGATAATAAAAAAGTAGTGTTTTACAGCTGTGTAACGATGACGAACGGTCGATAAAAAAGTAATGCTTTACAGCTGTGTTACGGTGACGAACGGTCGATAATAAAAAAGTAATGTTCTACAGCTGTGTAACGGTGACAAAAGGTCGATAATAAGAAAGTTATGTTTTACAGCTGTGTTACGGTGACAAACGGTCGATAAAAAAAGTAATGTTTTACAGCTGTGTTACGGTGACGAACGGTCGATAAAAAAAGTAATGTTTTACAGCTGTGTTACGGTGACGAACGGTCGATAATAAAAAAGTAATGTTTTAAAGCTGTGTAACGATGGCAGACGGTCGGTAGCAAAACTTAAATTTTTACATCTGTGTAACGATGGCATACGATCGACAGCAAAACTTAATTCTTTACATCTGTGTGACGATGGCAGACGGTCAGTAGCAAAACTTAATTATTTACATCTGTGTAACGGTGGCAGACGGCCGATAGGAAAAACTTAATGCTTTACCTTTGTGTAAAGGTAACAGACAGCCGATAGCAAACTTAATATTTTACTTCTGTGTAACGGCGGCAGACGGCCGATAGCAAAATTTAGTGTTTTATCTCTTTGTAACGGCGGCAGACGGTCGATAGTAAAAGCTTAATGTTTTATCGCTGTTTAACGGCGGCAGACGGTCAATATCAAACACTCAATGTTTTCCTCTGTCTTTCAAACATAAAAAATCTAATGTTTACCTCTGTTTAACTGTGATAGACGGTCAACAGAAAAAATCTAATGTTTTACCTCTGTGTAACTGTGACAGACGGTCAATACCATGAACCTTATGTTTTACCTGTGTGTTGTGGACGGCAGACAGTAAACAGTCAAACCTTTTATGTTTTACCTGTTTGTGTCTAGCAGCAGGAATACGGTTGACGGTTTTACCTGTTTATTAGGCGGAAGAGTAGATCATGAGATGTTTTACTTGTTTGTAACGACAGTAAGCGGTCTACAGCAACACGTATGTGTAAATATTAGTTACGGACATGTCCCTTTCAGTCAGGAACAAAACGTCTTTCAAAATAGTAATGTGTAGAGGGTTTAAGAAGAAATAAAATCATTTTAGATTACGTGAAACATTAATTAAGTCGAAGATTACTTATGTATGTAAACTAACTTAAACGGTGTACACCGCAGATCTTACCTGCTACATGTACAGAAAAGAAAACAAAGTACTATAACGCGTGCTCACGCATTATAACTTACCGGTACGTCTCCTTCCAAGACGACATCTCCCTTGTTGAAAAGAAACTACCCTCAATCCGAATGCAAAAACCTGAACGTATATAATATAAACAACTTGTTCAGACAAGATATACACCTAACTTAATCAAAATGTTCCAACGGAATGAGGAAGTAAATCAAATTGAAACAACTTCAGTTTTATTTATTTTGAACGTTTCATTAAAAGTTAGTAGCAAGGGTATATAATATAAACGTGAAGCCAATATTTAATATATGCGCTCTGGTAGTTTCTTTTATGTGTAAAATACTTGGGAGATTACCAAGATAACACCACTTCCACGAAAATTTCAAATTCGAAGAAAATAGGCTATATTTAGTAGGCCTAAAACGTTTATTAATTATCTAATAAAATATCTCTGTACGTAAAGTCATGTGATTACAAAAGTTTGAGATTGTTGTTGTTTTTTTTTTGTACTCTCTTGCACATGCACTGGAGGCAGGTATGTCTACGCTTGCGAAAATTGTAAATCACACCCCGTCTGCTGGTCATGGTGTACACTGGATACTGCCTGTATTACGTGAAAGAACGCCAACACACAAATAATCTAACCAAATTGCATGTTTGTTTTCGCTTTCTACCTTTTGATCATCTCTCATATCAAATATCAAGTATGCTACACTGAAGGGTTTCTTATTTAGGCCTATGATCTAGATAAAAGAAAGATGTAAATTTAATTCCTTAGTTTCGGATATTTCCACATTAATATAACTATTATGGCTGCATTTGTCATAGTGAATGAAGATTTGCAGCCAAACGGGATCCTACGGTCACGGCGTGAATGCTAGACCCGGTTAAACATATCTCCTCATTCTATAATGAACTCATATTAGGATATAGGCTACCGTCTTCCACGTCTCCTTATTACGAGAGATATTATTATCATTATTGTAAACTAATTTCGGAACTCTACTCCGCTCGGAGGGTGTATTTTACTGCACAGGTCCTAAGGTAGATCTATATCCATTTAAATTTTGTTTGTAGAGTTGCTATGAATCTCTTAATTTTAAATGAATGAACAAATCTAAAATGAAATAAGAAATAAAGACTAGAATTATACAAAAATATCTAGATCTACTCTGACGTTGTACGAAACGCTGGTTTCAAATATCAAAATTTATTTGAAAATGTGCAGGTACTATACTGTTAAATAAGTAGTTTCAACAGCGTGCGTGTCCAGACAGATAAGCTACCCCGCCAGCTACACTCTAGCGTCTGTTCATAAACATTATATCTGTAAAACAAGTAAATCTATATGTATTCAGACTCTACTTTTGTATACTTATTTTATATTTGATAATTTACCTTTGTAACATGTATTTCATACCTGTTTTGTCACTTTAATTTGAGTTATCTGAATTCAAGTTCATAGTCCAAATCGAAAGTAGGATAAATTGGTATTCCCCCTTGATTGTGTAGATCGAAAACGAGACTGGAGGCGAATTGGGACATGTACATTGAACAGGAAACTGTACGTCTTTACTAATTACCAATTTACGACTTTACTTATAACATTTTTGTCAAGCTTGAACATTTAATATCTGCGTTAAGTGTAAAACTTACTTACATATTTGGAGATAAAGGTTAAACATTTCGTTACAGGTAGTGCATGTATATTCGGATATGTAACAGTTACCGCTGATTTTATAACACTCTTAATTCTTACAAGGTATGAAGGCCTTTATAACATACATGTTTGCTAAAATTTGTATTTGTGCAACGATCAGTATTAATTATTAAAAGAGGCAGAAGCATAACGGCTGCTTAGGGAAACACTATCAATGCCTATTTATAGTCGATAGTCGGTGTGTTTCGAAAACGAAAGTAGATAATTCACGCCTCATCTGTAGGTCAATTTATATTTATTTTATACATTGTCTATGTGACTTAGCTCTTACGAATTTTGGTACAATGTACTGTCTAAAATATAAACACTGTGACACGATTGCATGCCTTTGTAACACTGAAGAGCTTTCGGTAAAGCTTCTTCTAAAATTTCACGCGATCTTGAGGAAATTAAGCTACATTTGTGTACATGCATGGACAGATATATTTGAAGAAGCTCAACGTCGGATTATTTCGACTACGATAGTTTTATTTCAAAATGCCGTAAAATAGAATTATTGACTCTTATGTCGTTATAGCAGTTTGTTTTGGACTTTATTTTGATAGGTATTTTCTAATGATAGCCTGTTTGATGGTTAAATCACGGGTGAATATTCACTGTGTGTATATAGGTCAGTGTCCAAATTTCATGTCATTGTAAACCTGATTTTAATAAAATTTATTGTTTTCTAATATATTCACAATTTATACCCTAGCTACGAAGTATAGAGGAGTCATATTTGAACCACGCTTGTTCGTCGACTCGGACCAGTCCCTTCGTCCGTTTGTCTGTAGGCAAAATTATGCAGACTATTTCTCGGCAATCACTATCCGAAATTCCATCACAATACATGTAGTTATCATTGGCATGTTGTGCTTGGATAATCTGACTGGAATCATTTGAAACTTCTTTAAACGTTTTCTGTCCGGTAATAGCAAAGATCATGGCACTATGTCAGGTTTGACTGCCCACCGTGTTTCGTCCATATATCTTATCTGACCAGATAATTCATAATTTACACTTAAAACGGTCTTGCGACATTTTACGAAATGTATAATGTATGCTATTTGCAATGCGCGCGCATCTGCTGGCGATATGTCTGTATTTCACATAATATTATATCAAATCCTTACCAAAAAAAATAAAAAAAAAAAAATATAAAGATAGAATACGTTGCAACAAACGTGACCTTTTATATAAACCGAAACGAAACTGAAACCGAAACAAAAACATAATGAATCCGATTGCTACTTCTTTAGGATTCGGTCACAGAATGTTGCTCATTTTTGCTCAGCGCAGACACAGAATCCAGCGTGTAACATTGAATATCACAAAGAAAATAGAAATAATAATTTAGGAAGCTTAGGAAAGACAATTACATTTGTACATGGAGCAAGGCTTCAAAATATTATAAAGACCATATTTAGAAAGGAAGAGCCGAATACTAGATGTAAAGTGTAGAATACATGGATGAACAGCTTTTTAACTTTTGCATATATAATCTATATGTAATTCTGATCTTGTACCCTATAATACAGAAATTTAACCACAGATTCGAGTCAAAATTCGGTTGATATGTGAAAGCACAAGCCAAATCCGGAACGAATAAAATTTGGTCTCAAATCGCACTCAGTTCGGTTTCGATGTACAAGTGAAATTGCCCGTACGCGTAAATGTATGAATTTCACCAAACGGTGTCCATAACCAAACATTAAGTGCATGTATAAGGCTGTCATTTTCTTAAACAAATACATTATAATATATATATATATATAATGTGGCAGTGTTAGACATGTTATATCATGGCGTGTTTCGGCCTTTTCTGGTTCGGACATTTGGTTCTACATTTAATGTGGTTTTTTTTAATTTCTTCTTTCACAAAAAAGCATTTTGATTTTTTCTAGATGCAAAATATACGAAGTTGATGACAGCCAAGTGATAGCTCTTACATATAAATATATCCAACAAAAGAAAGACAAAATGTCGCAATACAAACAACAGTCACAGTACGCACCACCAACCCTTGGCAGTGAGAAGAAGTCCAAGATGCTGGTGGCGGCCATTGACTTCGGGACGACCTACAGCGGGTATGCCTTCTCATTGAAGCATGACTACCAGGCGGACCCGACCAAGATCTCTGTCAACCAGAACTGGGTAGCTGGCTCGATGGCACTGGTGTCCCTGAAGGCACCAACTGCTGTTTTGTTTAATGAGAAGAAAGAGTTTGAGTGTTTTGGGTATGAGGCAGAAAACCAGTATTCGGAGTACGCGTTGGACGGAGAAGCCAATAATTACTATTTCTTTCACAGATTCAAGATGGCGCTCCATAACAAGAAGGTG